>CM023945.1:30610407-30674065 GCA_013407115.1 Glycine latifolia
TGTTTCTCAAAACATTCGCAGTGGCCGCCTAAGAGCTTTCGCCTTCGCCAGGCTTGAGAGCTAGTGCTGCTTTTATCCTTCCTTGGATGTCTGAGACATTATACGTTAAATTATGTTTGTTGTTGGTGTTCTTTTTCTTTGTTGTTTCTTATCTACATTTGGGTTGATGATTAATTCATTACTCAATGAAATATGGTAATTTAGTTTTGAATGTTCAATTAGTCGATGATGACAATCACAAAGGCTTGTTTCTCTAAACATTCGCAGTGGCCGCCTAAGAGCTTTCGCCTTCGCCAGGCTTGAGAGCTTGTGCTGCTTTTATCCTTCCTTGGATGTCTGAGGTCAAATTATATTTATCTTTGTTGACCATTTTCTTCTGTGTGGTTGATTGATGCTGTAAGCTAGTAGTTTTTTCTTACGATTTAGTTAAACATGGCTAAATGAAAGATTATGTTGTCATCACCCATCTTTTGTATATAAATTATTAAACTATGTAGCAACTGTATAATTACGTTGTCATAACCCATATCTTTTGTATATAAATTATTAAACTATGTAGAAACTGTATAATGAGTGATACATTTCCTCTCATTTAGCCGAAGTCATTGAATTATCGTGGATCTGTTGAAAATACGTAATTGAAGTTCTGGGTACAGAAGCTGCGAGGAAATACACTCAGACCTGGGATCGACGTGAATGAGTCTGTTACCTCATTGCTCCTTTATTCGAGTACGCGTCCCTTGAACTCGGAAATTATTAACTTCTTTTTTTGTTCCTTGTGACAAAAAAATGGCTGTGTGGAGAGGAAGATAAGTCGGAGAAGAGAATTCAAGCATCCAGGCCCAAAAAGGTTAAAATTTAGTAGTTTCGCCAATTAATTTTCTGGCAGCTGTATTCTCTGTCATCGTTTAAACGTGAATTCTATCAGTTATGGTTTCATCGTTTAAACGTGTCTTCTATCGGTTATGGTTTCATCGTTTAAACGAAAATTATGTCAACTTGTAAGCTGTTTTTTTGAGAAAACAGTCTATTACTCATAAGAAACAGAAGAATGAATTGCATCACAGAATAGTAGTAAACTTGAGTTTGTAATTTTTTAAGCAATGCCTCACGTTAAGACGAAGTGTTTTTCGTTAGATATATTTGCTATTTTTAAAAAATTAAAAGTTTAAATAACTTGTTTAAGTACTTGTAATTTACTGTTTTTACTTTTGTAAAAATATTATTTAGCTTGTTTTCCCGCTAAACTTGAGTTATAGCACTTTTTTGCGATGACTAATAGGCGCATTTAAGTGAAAAATTAATTAACAAGTTTATTTGGTAACAAATATCCTTATATATTTTGTTGGCAAACCATTGACGTTTAACAAGATAAGAACACTTGACACTTCCAGACAGACAGCCTCTGAATTTCATTAAAAAAAAAGTCCTCTCAATAACACCAAAAGTAGACAATCAACGAAACATAACCAACTGATTCTTGCTTTCTTCTTGGGGAAGAATAAAAAAGATTGATGGAAGACATAATCCCAAATAAAATAAGTCACGTGATATCAAGACTTTTTTCCTCTTCTGTTTCACTCTCCATTCACTACAGGCACTCTCACAGTGGGCAAGGAAGGCGTTCAATTGGTTTGGCATGCTTATAAGAATTCGGATTTGGACATATCTTGCATTGAGCCAAAACCAAACAAGATATATTAAGAATCGTATGCGACGTTGGGCTCCTCTGTTTTCAGTTTTGGTCGAGATTTGTTGCCAGTGGAAATACTCTACGTCTTTGTTAAGACATTTGTGAACGCGAATACGAAGTGGTGGTGGGGGAGGTCAAGTGACTTAGGACGGTAGAGGAATTTTGGACGCTAGTGAGGTCAGTTCTGAGATGATGATGGGTTAGATATACCAAAGTGTTCGAGAAAATTCAAATCTCACATCAGTTAGAGATAGTGTTAAGATAGAATATTTAAATGGAGGATAATCCTCGGTTAATTTTTGGAGTTGAGTTAAATTCAAACTTATATTCTAAGATGGTATCAGAATCTATCTTAGATTTATTAACCGGTTATCCACCTTAGATCCATTAACGGACTATCCACCATACTTGGACTTTGAAGATTAATTAAAGCTCCAAAACATTATTATTACTAGTACAAAAAAGACACTTTGACTTTTAACTTAGAAGTTATTTATATATGTAATTGGGTGTAATTTGTTTTAGAAGATATAATGTTGTTGGAAGTTCAAATAAATATTATAGGAATTTATAATAATTGAGGGTAAAAATATCCAAAAGAAAAATGATATCAAATTGAAATTATTTTCATTATAACAGTTTTAGATTAACTTTGTGGGTTTTTTCCTTGAAAATATTTGTGTGGATATTTTGTTTTGGGACCCTATGACCTGAATTCATCATTTTTCTATTGTAAGAAATTAAAATCTTTATGCTCACTCTTGATTAATTGCTTACTTGAAATGATGCGAAGTGAAGTATAGCCATGCGGAATTAGACACTGGAGGAGGAAGTGGTGTCGGTGAGGGAGGAGTGGTTGGAATCGGTGAAGGATGGAAGAGACAGAGTATTGTGTAATACTTCTTTTTTAATCTATTCTAGTAAAATAGTCTCTAGATGTTGATTTAAAATAATCCATATCCAAAGCACCATGTTTATTTCCCACGTTGAAAGATCTATTCAGGTTTCCCACCCTAGACTCCGTCTTCAATTTTTGTTATGTTAGTGCTCAGCATCAACTTTCGGAGGAAAAGGTACATTTGGAACATAGTAATCGGTATGAGGGAGAAGCAGATCAAGGTGAAAAAGTGTGACTACTGTCTAACAGAACAACAACAACAGGAAAATCGACCAATTTAGCGGGAAACAAAGTTAAAAATCAGGACATGATTTTATTAAATAGTTAATAGATTTACAGTGTATTATACTATTGTGCATTCCTTAAAGCAAAATAAATTCTAAGAAAAGTTGGTCGACAAGTTGGTGGTGTTTTTTTTTGTATGATATGTATCTTTACCGGAACTAATCTTGTTCAAGCAAAGTAAGATCAGTGTAGATTTGAATAATAGATAATTTACATGAATGAACCAATATGAAGAATGTGAAGTAACTTAGAAATGTTTTTTTTCACCTTACCAAACATCCTTTATCTTTTATAAAATTGAATAACAAAATCGGACAATACAAAAATTGGGAAAGGTTGTACAGTCTACAATCATCGATGGATGGAAAGAGTCATTGAGATGGCAGCGCAGTCTCCGCAGTCTCCTGCGTCTGCGGGGTTTCAACACTGCAACTTTCCTTAGAAACTGTGCCAGCAATTCTATTTGGCGGCCAATAGCGAAATACCGATCTACCTATGATATTCTTGGCTGGCAGGGGACCCCTAACAAAATTATATTTCATTCGCAACATAGTTAGCAAGTACTCGTAGAAATAACATTACTTATTACTTAAGATAATGAATGCATTTGGATAATTAAACACAGCCATTACCACACATGGGAGTCATAGCTGTTATTGCGGTTGTCTCCCATTACAAAGACGTAGTTCTCTGACACACGCTGGAAAACAAATATTATAAATTAAACCCAAATCAACAAATAAGTAAGCAAGTTATGAACAGGGTCAGAATTATCCTAGCCCAAAACAGAACACTGCAAAGCTGTAGTATGCCTCCAAGACTAAAGCTTCCGACACCCTCAAAAAAAATCAGATTTGGAATGTAAAAATAACATCCCTTGATTTTTTATGGGGTGCAGGAAGAAACACCCTGCCTCCAATTCCTCTGTTTACTGTCCTAAGATCATACTTGTTAGCCCAACACATTGAACAACCTTCACAGGCCTAGCTCAAATTATCTTAATCAATCCTTGGTATTAAATTAGAATTTCCTTTTCAGTAAAAACATTTTATTTTATCTTCTTATCATGCGAATAATAGACACATTAGAAAACCCAATTATAAATTTAATGTTTTTCTTTTAATTTACTTTTTAAATTTTACTTAAGACTTAGAAATACTCATACTCATACGATACATATTACATAAGATACTTGATAGTTACAGTCTCACTGAGATGTCCTTGCATTCATTCCAACGGAGGACTTGGCATATCACAGTCATGTAAGGACCAAAAGAGAGGAGGGGAAGACAACAGAGCCAAAATATTACTCCCTCAATTCCATTTTATATGAAGTTTAAGGTTTTGGCACAGGTATTAAAAAATGTAA
Source organism: Glycine latifolia (assembly GCA_013407115.1). Taxonomy (NCBI): domain Eukaryota; kingdom Viridiplantae; phylum Streptophyta; class Magnoliopsida; order Fabales; family Fabaceae; genus Glycine; species Glycine latifolia. The sequence goes on from CM023945.1 coordinate 30,614,653, forward strand.
TTAGTACTTTGAATTTGATAAAATATAATATGAAACTTTCTAATATACCCTTTATCTCTAATTAATTAGAATTTTTCTTATTTAATACCAACAACTACTCCCACTAAGGGTATTTCATGGTGAAAAAAACTATTTAATGCTTCATTGGTTTTGAAAAATGACAACTAATTTGGAACATTTTTTTTACTAAAATATCATATGAAGTGAAAGGTACAACTTACTGTGGGTTTCATCTCATAAGCAGGTGGTTCAAGGATGTACTCTTCATTCTTCTCAACCCCATTAACTACAAGATGCCCTTTACGAACCTGCAAATAATTCAATTAGTGATATTTAAGAGACCAAGGAGGCACTGAATCAAGCACCCCAATAATCTGACTTAAATTATAAATTACTTACATTCATGCAAACTTTAAAGTTCCAAGACCATGTAAAAACCAAGAACCTAGTTAACCAAACTTTGAACTAGAAAAAAATAAACTTCCCTCTAAAAACAAGAACACGAGCAAGTGGGAACACAAATCCATGGACAAGCAAAAGAAAAGAACAGGATCATGAGTGAAAATGTAGCAATTAGTTGTAGTCACTAGCCGTGAGATAGAACAATGCACATTAAAATTTGTTCATCAAGGAACTGAACAAACAATGAAAAGCCAATCACGAAATAAGAGTATGAATGCTCTAATCCAGAGATCTTACCTCCACAATATCACCTTCCTTTGCAACCACACGCTTTATAAACACATCATCATTGCTGTATCCAACTTCTTGAAGCACTGGAGGGCTTTTAAATATCACTATGTCACTTGCACATGGTTTTCTAAAGTAGTATGAAACCTGAAAACATGAAGATGTATCTTTACAATGGAGATGCATCATAACAGATAGAAAGAAAGTCTAGCTGAAAGCTGATGTCAAAATCTATTAAAAGAGCATAGCTATATGTTACATGATTTGTCTCACAACTATCAAGGCCTACGGATTCATATACTTTTTGTGAAGTAGTCAAATTCAACATTAAAAATTTCTCATCACAACAAATAGCTACAAATACAAAACTATTATCTGTAAAAAAAACTAAGCCAGTAAATAATCTGCTTCAGCAAAACAAAAAATAAAAAAATAGATCATAATCCCCATAACCTTGTATATGTCTCACAATCCGCAATTTTTAGATTCATAGTCACAAAATTTTTCAGACAATCAGCATTTCAATCACTATCACTCACAAAGATAAGAAACTTAAAGATTTCATGAAAAAAATCAGTTAATCGTTTGAAAAGTAGTGAACAAAAGCCTCAACTCGTATGTTTCCAGTGCCTGACAGACAGCATTCCCAAACATTACAGAAAAGCACCAAACTGTTATCATATTCCAAGAAATGGCTGATGTTTTCACATGAAGATGTATCTTCAATTCTTCACATGGAGACGCATCATATATCATAGCCATATCCACACACACGATGTTGTCTCGACACTTTATTTTATTTTCTTTGGTGGAGTAGTTACTTTCAACCTTGAGCAAATCTCATCATATTTCAACTAAATCAGACTCTTCTAAACTAAAGTGAGAAGAGTGTAGTACTTTCAGTTTCAGAGGATAAAGTGTATAAGAAACTTAGAATTTATTTAATAAATAAAAGTAAATTAGAAGAAGGTAAAGGAAGAAAAAAGTTACCTTCTCAGCAACAATTCGATCTCCAACATCAAACGTAGGATACATTGACAGCGAAGGAATGAACCTCGGCTCCGCCACGAACGTTCGAAATGCAAGCGAAATTGCGAGAGCCGCAAGCACCGTTTTTTGCGTCATCAGAAGTGAAATTCAACCACTCCGGCAAGGGACCTTCTTTCTTCTCCCCACCCAGGTCACCCCCACCCCCACCGTCGTCGCCGCCGCCGCCACTGTCGTCGAACTTGAGCACCGCCTTGATGTCCTCGCCGGAATCTCTGAGGGCTTTGCAGAGGATTCTACGGTGAAAAGTTGCAGTGCTTTTGCCGAGGGGACAAAGTGGCGGTAAGCGGAAATTGAAGAAATTGGGTTGGCTCAATTGAGGGTTTTGAAGCCATGGGAGTGATGGGATGACGGAGACAGAATGCATGTCCTCCTAATTAGAGTTGGAGAATTTGAGAAACCAAAACCAAGCTCAGCAAAGAAAGAAAGAGAAAAAAAAATCACAAAATCTTGTTTTTTTTTTTTTATCATTCATGGGGTAATTTTTTTTTAATTATCATTTCACCATTATTTCAAATTAATTAAGGAAAAAGGTAAGTCATAAAAAATATTATGAGTCAGTTAAAAGTTCTATTTTTTATTTTTTTATTTTTTTAATTGAAATTATACAAGATTTTATAGTGTAATTTTTTTTAGTTTACAATTTTAAAGTTATAATAATTTTTGTCTTTTTAATCTGAAATCCTAAAAATATTTTTAGGATTTTCAATTATACGACTTTCGAGAATTAAATATTTATGACTTTTAAGTTGTATTTTTTTTCAATTTTTTTAAATATTTTTAAAAAATTATAAATAATTTTTAAATTTAATTATTTAATAAATAAATGTTTTTTTCTAGTTTTATTTAATATTTTCTTAATTTTGTATATATATTTTGTATATAATTTATTTGTTTTTGCTATATTTATTTATTTAATATGAAATAAGATTTTCTTACTTTTGATATTATTAATTAATTTTATCTTAACAATTATTTTAATATTAACAATATATATAATTTAATAATAAAGTAATTATTAAAGGTAACACGACTAAAAAAATTAATTTTTAAATCTAATTATGTAATATAATGTGTTACAACTTATGAATTAATTAATAAAATATTTTCATCTAAATTTAAGTCTTTTCAAATACAAATCTTAACATTACTAAAAAAAATATTAAATAAATATAGCAAAAATAAATAAAATTATATAAAAATATATACAAAATTAAGAAAATAATAAATAAAGCTAAAAAAATATTTATTTATTAAATAATTAAATTTAAAAATTATTTATAATTTTTTAAATAAATATTTGAAAAAAAAATGCAAAATAAATATGACTTAGAAATCGTAAAATACAAAAAAAATATATATATGACTTAGACGTAGTAAAAAAAACTAATTTATAACTTGAAAGTTGTAATATTTATGATGACTTTCAAAACATTCAATTGAAAGTCATAAATATTTTTACGACTTCAGTTTAAAAAGTAAAAAAAAAATTGTTACGATTTTAAAGTTGTAAATTTAAAAAAAATTACATTGAAGTTGTAAAATCTTTTACAATTTCAATTAAAAAAATTTAAGAAAATAAAAGTCATTACAGAAGTTACGGCTTCTAATTCAGAAGTTGTAACATCTGTTACGACATACCCTTTTTGATAATTAATTTGAAGTCTATCCCCACACCCACATGGTTCATCTCATGTCATAAAAGTTTATTTCATAAAAATAATTATTTTCTTATTGTTGATGTGCAATACTTAACATCAACTCTCCTCTTTTATTCTTGCTTGGGACAAAACATACATAGAAGTACACATATGAGGCAGCTTGGGACAAGTCATACATGGAAGTATACATATGAGGAGTCAAATCTACGCCCAAATGGTAATTAAAAATAAATTACCCCTAAATAGTAAAAAAGTCAAATCTTGTAGTGATTGCTTTGCTTGGATGGAGTTTGTCTGATTCTTGTCTTGTCTTTTTAACGTATTTCCCAATTTGTCAATAGTGGATTGTGTTTGCGTTTAATCAAGTTTTTCATGGATTATGAAAAATACTTCTAATTTTAAATGAATTTTGAAAAAAAGTATTATTGTTAAATTATATATTTTAATGAAAGTAAAATTACATATTTTTAATGAAAGTAAAATTATATATTAAAAAAACATTGTTGGTTTAAACTGAAAAATATCTCTAATTATGAAGTAGAATTTTCTATTCTTTCTCGTCATGGTTGTCATGCCATATTTTTATTTTTAACATTTATGTTTGTGAAAAATAATGTGCAGACACCTTTGGAACTCTGCCATCCTTTTTATATGCTATAGGTCTAGGATCTGGCCATCTACGATTTTGCTACCTGTTGAAGTGACATCAAAACTACTTTGGGCATCATAAAGGTTATGACATCCAACAAGTGCAGAAGTTACTAATGGCTACTTGTGCTTGTGTATTGAGAATGCAATTAAACCTTGAATTTAATAATGGTCCCTTCTCATTTGTAATGTAAGTAAGCATGTTGGTCTCGTGCAATTTCATTTAATTGATATGATTCTATGCTTTTCAGTGTTTTCCTTACAAGTACTATTTATAAAAGTATGATTTTCCCACAATGCTCAGTGTACACAACCATACAAAACGAATTTTGTAGTGATGCAGGATGCACATTTTATTGGCAAGTGAACACTGAATACAGTAGCAGCAGTTCAACAAATTGAAATTACACCAGCATTTTGTCGAAATTGTAAGCGTATGTTCTGATTTCTGAAGTCCATGAATGGTATCTACAGTTTTTTCCACCTGAACTCATTGGCATGGTGTGTTGTCATGAAAGCAAACAAATCTATTCAGACAGGATTTTTTGTTTCATCACTAATCAATTTGTGATCATCACCGTGGTAAGTCACCTCAACAAAGTATTGACACTACTCTGCAACAGTCAAGGAATGGCCTAACAACCTGATTTTGAATCTGCTGACTACTTACAATCAGTGGTTGCACTCCATATGAATTTCTTGTGCGAACAAACAACATGGAAGTGGTAACATTCCGCATGTTGTCAGATAGTTTGACTACCATTCGGCTTCTTATGTTTCCATTAGTTGTTCTTTCTGGATGAGCCACCACTACATCAGGTATTTGAAGCAGATTAGAGGGAGAAGCACTGAGTTTCTGTTTCTTATAAATACGCTCCAAGCTTTGCACTGGCATCTTGTCACTATCAAATTCTTGATCTAGCTCAGATTCTTCTTCTGAACCATTAAGAATTCTGTTGGCTTCTTTGAATAACCCAATGGCACGCCAAGCATCAGCCACCAGTTGCATAGTTGACATTTCAGGGACAACACCTGTCTCTTCCATAGTAGTAAGTAACTCTTCTGCTTTCCATGGTTGTTTTGCTTCTCCATATCCCCATATTAAAGTTTCATAAGTTTTCAAATTTGGGGAAGTTCCAATTTCATGCATTTTCTCACAAAGGCTAAATGCACGATCCATTTTGCCTGTGGCACACCATCCACTGATGATGGTAGTGAAGATCACCACGTTTGGTTGTACACCATATTTGCTCATAGAAGTCAGAAGAGACTCAGCTTTTCGTGGCTGTCCCGCTCGCACATAGCCTTTTGCAAGGATGCTATATGCGTGGATGTCAGGTTCTATTCCGGCCTTCACCATGTCGTTGAATATCTCCTCACAATTGTCCATAAGCCCTGCTGAACTCCATGCATTCATGATGGTGCTAAAGGTTACTACATCTGGTTTGATCCCAAATTCTTCCATCAATGTCAGTGCCTGAACAATTTTTAACTGTAAGTTACTATCACACTACTAGATACTGAATAATTACAGACCAACAGAATACATGCACAAAATGACAAAATAAACATGCAACAAACGGTTCGTGGAGTATTTTCAATTTGTCAACAAACTGGAGGGAAAGGCATGCAAGAAAATATTGATCTCATGAAAAGTTTAAGATATCAGATCTCACCTCATCTACTCCATTTGTGTCTGTAGCGTCTAGATATCCTTTGATAAGAGAGTTGAAAACTACTGGATTTGGATGCACACCAAGCTCCTTCATTCTGTATAGAAACCTCAAGGCTTCTGTCATATTGCCTTCCTTGCAATAACCACTTATTATGATACCACAAGTTCGTTCATTAGGTTTCACTTTGTTGTACTGCATTTTCAATATTAGCCTTTCAGCCTTCTCTGTCTCACCATTCTGAGCATATGCCCTTGCCATCGTGTTGTATGTTACAACATCAGGCTGAATGCCAGAAGCCACCATTTTATGCAAAACATTCCATGCTTCTTCCAGTTTCTTCTTGGTACACCAGGCTTGGATGAGAATATTATATGTTCTATCATTGGGTTTCACATTTTCATCCTGACCCATCATCTCTAGCAATTTCATAGACTCATAAGGCCTACCAACAATCCCAAATCCTTTAATGAGTGTATTATAAGTACTAGTCGTTGGTTTACATCCATACTCCTTCATTTTCTGAAAGATTTTCATGGCATCATCTACCTTGCCAGAATCAGAAAAGGCATTGATCATGGCATTGAGAAGTATTGAATCAGGCTTCATCCCATTGTCTGCAACTTTAGAAAGAAGTGCAGGAATAGACTTGAAACGCTTTTGGCGGGTTAGGGCAGCCACAAGAGTTGTGTATGTTATGAGAGTTGGCTTATGCCCTTCTTCAGTCAAATTGTTGAAGACGGCCTGAGCTTCATGTGGCTTCCCTTTTCCAATCAAAGCATTCATCAGTTTTGTTCTTGCATGAACTGTTTGACAACTGCTGTTTCCCCTACAGATAAGGCAGTGGGATTGATCACGTTTCTCTTGTGGAGTAGAACTTAATTTTGGTTTGTTCTTCTTGTACTGCTGCTGTTTCAGAACCTGATGTCAAACTTTACCAATCTTATGGGCATTTTTGGTAACGAATTCAATTGAATGGCAGTCATATAAAATTCTCATTCAGATTATTAATATAATTCAATGTAGTCGATTTGTCCACTCCCTGTTAGTTTTGAATGCCCACATAATTCTTGGGGTGCAACTTATATATTTGTTGTACAACTTCACTTAAAGTCAATTGGTTTTAAGCTGAAATCTAACAGATAGCTCACACAGACATAAAGTTCAAGCAAATAAAAGAGTGATCATTTAATGAAAGAGTGCATCTTATAAGTCTAAGTCAGACAAATGCACAAAATGGTTTACCAGAAGAACATATATTATTATACTAAACAAAAATCAAACTAACACACATTGATTATATAAACATTAGCTTAGTCTAACATAGCAATTCAAGAAGCTAAGTGTCTAAACCATTTTTTCCATAATTTAGACGTGTTAAAAAATTTATGATAAAAATTAGGGAAGATTTTTCTTCATACTCTGCATGTTAGGCAGCTACAATCTAGTCCTACTAAAATCTAAGAATTCAAGAATGATTAGCACATAGCCAGAGATTTTTGAGAAAGCAATAGATTTCTAACTGGTCAAAATCATAGGAAGATTAAGGATAATTGAAGTCATAGCTAATGCAATTAACACATTATTTTCGAACATCGTCCTGAGAAAAAAAATCAAGTAGTTCACAATACCACGACTGATAAATCTTTGGCGCTTTCATTACTCATGAGGGCTCCTTTCTTGCTGCTATCCATGACTGATAAGTAGACCTGATCTGATTCTCAGAAATCTATCGTGATTCTGGCTACAAGACCTAGCCAGAGTGCCGGCTCTTATACTGCCACATGATAACGGAGATGCCTCATCCTGGATTATTTTCTATCAAGAACACACAAGAGAATCAACTAGAGAAGGTTATCATGAACTAGCGTTTTCAAAAACACAATGATGAACCAAATGAAGCATGGCATTAATCCAGAAATTGAGATTAGTAGAAATAAATGCTATCTAGCTGCTCAGTAGAGAGTCCAATTGAGATAGAGTACTAGTGCTAAGGTTTACTTTTGTATGGTCAAGGGCAAATCTATGCTGTTTAGAGAAAATGGAACAACTACGGCTTAAAATCCATACACAAACTGACAAACCCCACAGAGTCACATTTGCTCCAGAAATCTTCATTTTATCAACAAACTAGTGCACAAAATCTAATCCATAAATAAATATTCAAGAAGAAAATCCATAACTCAAACATTATGTTTGGGGTGGGAACTTTAGAAGCTGAACGTGGAATTGGATCGTGGGAATTTGCTATCCACAGATATAGCAACAATAATACAGAAGGAACAAACAATCACCCAATTGTAACTCACAAAGCAAACAGTTGAAATATCAATTAGATGATCACGTCGTCAGCTTTCAGCATTAAAAGTAAAAGCCAGGCAGTGAAATGTAAAAAATAAACATTATGATGACTCAGGAGTAACTATAGTGCATGCAGCATAGTTGATGGTGTTGTCCATAATAGTTAGGAAATTACAAGCTTGAAGTAAAGGAAATGGTACCTTAGTTTAGCTTTAGCAGTTGAGAAGCTTATGGTCTGCCTAGGTAGCAGTTGTTAGCAGAAGAAGATCCAATTGGACTTTAGTGGTTTTTCGTGTGTGTGGCATACACCGGAGATTCTTATCCACAAATATTTATCGTAATAAGATTTCGGGGTACTTTTTTGAGGCTGACATGGCAAAAAGACAAAGATCACTCGAGGAGTGGATTAGGCCACGCCAGCATTCTCAATTTCATTGGCAGGATCAAAATTTACCACGTATTCCAATGGCAAGAAGCCCCACCTTCCAGATTCTCAATTTCAAATTCCACTTTAGACTTTATTCACTGTGGACTGCGGTGTTACTTTTTTTTTATTCATTTTGGAAGAACTAAGAAGGCTTAATTGTTGTTACATTGATTAATAAATACACTGTGATCATCTTGAAAGAATATTTCTGAAGTGTTTAACGATACCTGGCTTGTTTTTTTGTTATTATTATTTTTATCAGTTTTGACGCTAGATGACCAAATAATAGTGTTAGCCTAAGATTATTTTACACAGGTCAACGTTTATACGAGAGTATCGATACACTAAAAATCTTTTTTTTTTTTATAATTTTAAACATTCATGTGACACCTTTCGTTTTTTTTTCTTTCACTTCTTTTTAAGACATTATAAATTCTATAATATTTATATTTTTTTCTCTTTATAAAAAAAATCATCTTTACCGGTTTTTTCCTTTTAATCTCTCTTTCTCTTTGTCCTTTTGTGTGGTTGTTGCGATAACTGAGAGACAAATGAGATTTTTTTTCTTTTTTTACAATATTTTTCCTTAAATACCCTTCTAATTAAAATTATTTTTATTGCATTTTCCTGTCACTCAACAGTAAGTAGTAACCCCCTTTCTCTTTTTCCTTAGATACTGAGAAGTGCTTCGATCTTTGAGCTTAGACCATCGCCCATAACAAAGTCACCTGCGTAAGCAAGGGAGAATAATTTGAAATTAAAAATAAATGAGAAGGGTATTTGAGAAAAAAAAAGAAGTATATTTATTAAATAGGGGAGGTATAATTATCATTTGCCTAACTATGATGGCAAGCCCAGCCCAACAGCAATTGGCATAGAGTCCAAAAATCTGCAACATTTTCTGTCTGTACAAGCGCAAGTTGTTAGCATGCTAAGAAATGATCTCCGTGCTACTAGTTGAGTGCTGCAATTATTAGCATATAGTGGAAGCAAAGACAGATAATTTGATAAAATCTATAATTTTTGGTCGTTTTGTTTCCTTGTTGTGCTGAAATGTTGAGTGGATGAGGGTCAATGATCTCTCTTTTCCTTTACAAATAATACGTACTACAGAATTATTGTCTTCAGTACACCATACACTTTAAGGTGCCATAGCCCATATTCCAGGAATAACGTAAAAGATAACAAAGTCATCTATGAGCACTAAATACGTATTAATTGTTTTTTTTTTTTCAACAAAAAAGGCAGAAGCATAAAGGAGATTGACGTTCTTAGTGAAGATGAGGCACCGAGTCTAAATGTAAGCTCAAGTCATTGTTTAACGTGGTGATTTTGATAGCAAAAATGATCAAAACTCATTATTTGGGGGTCTTGTCAATTTTGGAAAAAGAGAAAGAGGTGTGTTTTTTGTCGAAGAGATTGAGGCACATAAATTGCATTACTATTTTGCTTGGTGAGACATGCAATTAGATGCATTTTGGAAAAGGTTGGAACAGTTGATAGATTAATTTCACATGTATTATAATCACTAATCAGAACATAAAGTTGAGGATACACCGTTGAAAGATTCTCTCCCGATTAAGTAGGTGTCTAATACGAAGGGTTGTTTTAAAAAAAATATATCATCAATATATCCTACAGTGATAATTAAAATAATCCAACTGTAAGTTTTAATAAATAAAAAAACTATTTATTAATTCCTAGACATTAATTAACAAAACCTTTAAACCAAACAAAAAAAATACAAAATCTCTGTTTGCTTTCTGCGGTCTACTTGGACAAGTTTGGAAGTTAACGGGTTCGTTTGGGATGGCCGTGTGACCGTGTCCTTGTTTGGGTTGGGCTGGGGCTCCAAAATTCTGGAAGAGTCGAGTTTAAAGCCTTTGTGGGCGGTTGTGTTCGGCATTGGCACTGTTTTTGCCAATGTTTGGTTTTTTAATTGGGCTTGGGCCCATCACATGGGTCTATTCGTCAGAGATTTTTCCGTTGAGGCTTCGTGCCCAAGGGTCGAGTCTTGAGATTTCTGTGAACCGGTTGGTGAGTGGGGTGGTGTCTAAGAGCAACTCCAACACAGGAGCTTGGAGAGTTATTTAAGGGGAAAAAACTGTATCTTGAAAAAAATCACCGTTGGAGCAATCCTATGTGACGGAACGCAAGGTTGAAGAAACAACAGCGGTTTCATATATAAGGACCGCATCTTACACAATAAAATAACATTAAAAACTCAACCACCATAGAAAAATAAAGAGGGAAAGTAAACTACCTTGGTCGAAGAAGACGAAGACACCAACGGCGACGGCGGCGATGATTTCGTCAACAGCGGCGGCTATGGCGAGAGGCGAGGTAGCGCGAGGCGAGGGTGTTGGCGGAGAGGCCGTGGGCGAGGTCGAAGAGGATGTAGCGCGAGGCGAGGGTGTTGGCGGCGGCGGCTATGGCCGTGGGCGAGGCCGTGGCTGTGGGCGAGATCGGAGAGGGGTTTCGAGGGACCAAGGAGCGGAGAAAAGAGACATGGGAATGGAGAAGAGAGGGAGAGCTTGGGCAGAGGCGTGGAGAAGCTTCTGGAGCCTGGAGGCGAGAGTGAGACTGAAGATTAAATTGAAAAGGAGAAAGTATTGGGGAAAGGGAAGGGACGCGTGGTGAATGGGCTCAGCAGCAAAGATTGGACGCGTGAAAAGGAAAAATAATGAAATGGATTTGAAGCTTCTGGACGTGTGAAAAGGAACCAAAATATTCACAATGAAATGAAAATAATAAGTGTAGAAAATAATGAATGAAAAAATAAAAGAGTCGTTGAGCTTCTAAACGGTATAAAATAAAAATATTTAAAAAACTGAAAGTATTTGTAACGTTATAAAATTTATGGCCGTTGTAAAAAAAGTAACTGTTAATGAAAGTTTGGGTATAAATTTGGGTGATGTGTTGTGTTTCTTCACACAAAATTGATACTTGCAATTTTTATTGTTCCTATCCATCCTCAATCATTTTTCTTTTCTTTGAAATGGATCCCAATCAGTATAATTATCCAAGTGGTTACAATTTTTTTTCAAAATCAACCACCCCCTACCGGCGAAAATTTTACAAATCCACCACATCCACCGCCATATTTTATGTATCCTCAACCACCCCCTACCAGTGAAAATTCGCAAAATCCACCTCAGTATACGATGTATCCACCACCCCACACATGTAGTATATGCATCCTCCTTCTAATATAGAGTCACCTACCGGTGGTAGTTCTCAAAATTCACAGTTTTGTAGTCAACGATCACCCCCATCAATCCAAACACGTGTTATAGACCTTCTTTATCCAATATTTCCCCCGCTATCAATGAAGTTGAGTCCACAATTGGTGTAGACAATATTCAACCAGATGAGGGCGACCACAATTGTAGTGGAAAAAAAACACGTACAACATTCTCGGTGGCAGAAGATGTAATTCTTGTTCGATCGTGGCTCAATGTGTCAAAGGATTCAATAATCGGTGTCGACCAAACATCAAAGCAATATTGGGCAAGGATTAAAAATGCATACAACAATGACGATGTGCGTGAAAGCGGGTTGTTTTGTGAAAGAAGCTCGACTCAGTTGAAATCTCGATGGAATAGGATCCACCCAGCAGTTCAAAAATTTAATGGGTGCTACAAACAAGCCGATAAGCATAGGAGAAGTGGAAGTTCAGAGAAGGATTGTATGGCTAATGCTCATTTGATTTATTCGCAGGATACAGGTAAAAAAATTGAGGTTGAGCATGCTTGGTTGTTGTTGAAAGATCAACCTAAATTCGATGCAGAATTTATGTCAAATACTTCAAAAAGAACAAAGGTTTTTGCAGATGGAAATTACTCATCGTCTTCTAACACAGAGACACCCATTGAAACCGAAGAATATGATGAGTCATCGACAGTGTCTTGCCCAGTGGGACAAAAAGCAGCAAAAAGAAAGAGCAAAGGAAAATAAGCTTCTAACAATATTGATTTATCTGGCATTGAAAGTGTAATGAATGAGAAGAATGTAAACACATTAAAACTTATTCAGTTAAAGGAGGCTCAAGAAAGGCATATGCAAGATCAAAAACGGCGCATGGATTATGAAATCCTCATGAAGGATACATCCAACATGTCGGAACAACAACGCCAAGACCACGAAAAGTATTGCGAACATATTAGGAAGAAACTGTTTAATTAAAGTTTAGTCGTTATGTTTGAATAACAATAACTAAATTTATGTAATATTTATTTTTGAGGTTTAGGTTTTTTATTTATTTCGATGTTATTGTGTTTAATTATTTATTATTATGTAAAATTTTGTTTTATATTGTTACGCATTTTTTTATATTTATTTTAATTTATATTTATGAAAATTAAAAAAATGTTAAGTTTTATTAAAAAAATATAAATACGTGAATTTTTTTGAGTTCCTTATGATTTCTTGCATTAGAGCAAAATATTAAGTGAGTTCCTTAGGAGTGACATGACGCTGTGGGGACCACAAAAAGTACTGTGGGAGCAAAAAAAAATTGGTTAAGAAACCCAAATGGATTTCTCCTATAAGATGCTTTAAGACATTCTTGACTATTTCGGAGAAGATAACGTTTGGAGGGATGTTTTTTGTGCTGGCGGGGATAATGGTGATGAATGATGATGGCTACGACTTTCTTTTATGTGTTTACGCCGGAGACCAAAGGCAAAACATTGGAAGAAATGGAAACACTATTTGAGGATGATAGGAACAAAGAGAGTCGTGATAGTAATAGAGGGAGCCAAGTGGAAGTTGTTTATGATAGTGATTGCCTAGTTTGTGTACGTGTTATTGTGTTTGCTTTATCCTTTTTCTAGTTCCATAATATGTATTAACGCGAAATTGCATACTCTATTATATAACATGAATTTAAGTAAACAAATTCTAAGACCCATCAGTTATACATACAAGCATTTACGTAATTGTGTTTAATGTTAGCAAAGTTACAACTGAAGAAGGCAATGAGGCAAGTGGCATTTACGAAATTGTGCTTAATGCTAGCAAATTAACTTTTTTTTTTTTTTTTTTACAAAAGCAAATGTACTAGGCATCGAGGCAAGTAGTTTTTATGAAAACATTATATATACGTACGGTAAATCAATATAACATTTTTGCAATTGTCAAACAAAATATTATCAACTAATTGAAATCAACTCTATATATAACTTTAAAATATTTATTACACGAATCAATAGTATTTTCATACCTTACAATTAGCAATTAGTTAATAGGGATTTAAATAAGTTTTTCTATTTTTTTTTATCTTTCTTCATTACATTCATCATCTCATCCCACAATTCTCTCTTTTAACCGTATAATTTTCATCAAAATTTTATAAACATATTATTTATTTGTTCATAATTGTGCTCGAATAAGTAATACTTATGTGGCATTCAAAGGGATCATATCTAAAGCATATTGTATGTTTGATTTAGAGAATAAAATAAAACGAAAAAAAAAAGAGAAGAAAAGGAGTGAAAAATAATTTGAGATTGTTCGGTAAGAAAGATAACAAAAGAAAAGAAAGGTAAATTTTTATTTTCTCTTATTTAGTTTGATAAAAAGTGAAAGGAAAGAAAGTAAAGTAGATATATGTGTAAAATAACATAAATACTCATGTTTAAAACATGAAAGGTAATAAATAATCTTTTCATAAATTTTTTAGAAAATACTTTTTTATACAAAAAGTTTTTTGATAAAAAGTGAAAGGGAAGAAAATAGACATATGCATAAAAAAATACCCCTATTTAAAAAAATGAAAGGCAGTAATTAATCTTTTTATAATTTTTTAAGAAATATTTTTTACACAAAATGATTTTTTTTATAGTGTAGAATAAATAAAATAAAATATTAAATAAAAATCAATTTTTTAGATCATAACGTTTAATAAATGATACTTTAATCATAGTTTCATTAGTTAAATGCCAAAATATTAACGCCATAATAACATTCACGCATGGTGTGAATAACATTGTAAAAATAACCGTGGAGTTTATTAAAAATATTGCAAATCCGATAATAAAAAAACACTCCAAAATAGCCATTAAAAAAATAGTACAAGAAAAGCACAATGTCTACACTAACAAAGTCTAGTATAGTAAGTAAATATTAGAATTTGTTAAACAATATTTGATGGAATAGATAAAACTCACTTTAATAAATTCTATCCATTTGTTAAGGCATATATTCAGTGGGAAACACACACACACACACAACGCCTACTTTTAGATTAGTTTTATTGTGTGGGATTCGTACCTTTCTTTTCTTTCCTCAACCTTCTACGTGCATTTTAAATTGGGGAAATGATTAATATCTGCTTCTTTCTATTCTTTCTTCAATCTTAATTTCCAATGTCTTTCATAAAAACTAACCAAAGGGTGAAGGGAGGTAGTGTCATTTCACACTAGTATTTTTTCTTTTTTACAAAATTAAGAAACAAAGTTTATTTGAAAGAAAAAAAAAAAAGAGATTTTCTCTCGACTAAAGCTCATACAAGTAATGTTGTTTTAGTAGGCCAAAATAGAGAAAAAAAATCTCAACACCAACTGAAGAAAAAACTTAGAGGAATACTAATGATACTTTCTTTCATTTTTTTAAGTTTGATTAAAACTTATTTGAAATTATCAATTTTGATAGATTTTGCATCTCATTTGATATAAATTAGAATCATTAAACGAGAAATAAAACTTATAAAAAATGGAGTTTCCTAATAAATACTAATCAATTATAGATAGAATCCTAGAAAGAGAGTGCAATTAGTATTTCTCAAAAATTAATGTTCCATTTTATAAAAGAAAAAGAAATTGATAAATAATAGGATAGATAAAAATAAGAAAGAGGGAAATAAGTAAATCAAGATAAAAGAAACAAAGATGAGACAATCTCAAATAGTTGGACTATTAATGAGATCGATGGATGAATGCATTTTTAAGGAACTATAGAGATTGAATTGAAATAAGTAAAACATGAATTGTGTATTATTCAAACAATAATATTATAAAAAAGATAAATGTTAACTAGTGTTGAGAGGTAAAAAATTATGTTGTGCATGATTTTTTTTACGGTTGTGATGATTTTCACAATAAATATTCTTTTTAAATTTTTTTAACTAATATCCTAAAGACACCCACCTTAAAAATCAATTATATCATCATTTAAAATTCATCATAGATAGAGCCGCTATGCATTTCTTCACCATTTCTTACCATTTTTGCTTGGAAATAAATTCAAGGGACATACCACTTTTTTTCCCGCGCTATTTTATAAGTACCAAACAAACTCATTTTTGTTCTTCCCTCCTATTTCCTCGCTCCCCATTTTGTCATCTATTTGCTATCAAACACATCATTATATATTTATTCGAGAATGAACAACACGAGGTAAAAGTAAATTCACAAAAGGATGTTAAAAAAAACAAAAGAAAATGTCAACAAAAAGGCATATCACGTAATAACTTCAAAATGCAATTACCAAGTTTGTAAGCCAGCCATAAGGATTAGGTGAGTGCCCTTGCCAAGTCACAAGCTTTTTGGTAAATCTAGCGTTAACTCTGATGAACGACGCTATTCAGACGTTGCTAAAAGGAATGCGGAATCACGCACGCATAATGGAATGGAATGCTTTATTGCCTAGCCTTTACGAGAACTTCTTAGTTACTTACATTCAGATTGCCCATTATTATTCAAAGGATTTTGTTAAGGGTATTAGTTAAAAAAAATTAATAAATAAAAGATGTTTATTAAAATTTAAAAATTAAAGTGAAAATATATTGATAACATTGATTATATTTTACGGATAAAATACTATTATATTTTTATAAAAAAATTACTTTTGTTTCTAGTTTTTTTAACCAATGTTTAGATCAATTCCTTCCCCGAAAAATACTGAGAAGTAACCTGTTTTTTCTATTTTAATTTTTACGAGAAAAAAAAAACCATGGCTCAGTTACCATCCCCATGGATCTTGTAGGTCCTTATTGGACCGGCACCGTGGAGTTGTTTACTAATTTCCTCTGTTGAGTGATAAATAAAAGAAGAGAAATTGTGTCTATACTCTATACGTAACATGTGTATATAATTTTTGTACACCGAAGAGAGAAAAGTGTAGAATTAATGAGATAGGTGATTGTCAAAATAACTATACTTAGAGTCACGGGTGATGAATCATTGAGAAAATGGGGTACTCTGTTCCTCACGTCACACGTACCCACAGAACTTACGGGTTGACATTAATCTTAGTCATAAGCAGACCGTACGAAATCCATGTTCCCAGATACCTCTTATGTTGTGTAAGTTACTCTAAATATAGATATTTTAGCTTCTGCTAGTGCCAGCATTTACTAAGGTTGTGTTTCCTACCATTGCTTTTCTTGCTGATTTCAATTCAAAACTTTATAATAAACAATATATATTCTCCAGTTTTTTATGACTTTTGCTCACGGTATTATTTGGGTCCAATACCCTTTTCTGATTCTGCAAGAGTGACCTGTCTGATGCAAACTTAACGTTAAGGATTTGAAATTCCAACCTAATCTTGCTATGGTTGCGCCAATCTTAGTTGCACATGTGGGATTTGAGGGATTATACAACGTGTTATGTATATATAGTCAATATAAAGGACAAGATCAAGAAATCTGTTGTGTATAAAAAGAATAAAAGAGAAAGGAAGAAAACTACATGACGTTCATACGTCATGATCCAAATGTCAAACTCTAATACCTCCTCATGCTTTCATTGACAAGGCATAAGCTAACAAAAATGGGGTTCAGACCCTTTTTTATATAATCATAAGCATAGCAAATCAGAGCAACAGTGTGTCAAGAAATCCATGTAATTGCAATGGTATCTCCTTGTCATTAAGTTCATGTGAATTTGAAAAGCTGACTGTCACTATCCCATGCTGTCTCTGTTACCCCCTTTGGTGGGGCTTTTGAAGTAGTAAAGGGTAAGAGCTTCTCGCTTCCATGTGTCCTTATGTGTTTGGAACCTTCCAAGACTTTGAGATGCTCTTGAGAGAGACCTTGACTTCATCATTCATTGCATATTTTTTAGTGCTAATGTTTAAACGGGATAGATTAAGGCAACTAAAGAGTAATAGAAGGGAGTTAATTAAGTGGCTTCAACAACGAGAAATTATTAGATAATTCTAAACTATCTTGTATTTATGATCTTAACTAATTTCTAAATACCACGAAATTTGATAATAAAAAATTAACAATATACAATCATGTGTCATATATGAAAATTAGTTTGGATTGTAGTGATTAATATATAATGTCGACAAGAAGTTTTTATCTACAATTTGTACAAATTACTCTTAACTCTTAGCTACTAGACCTATGCTAGTGAGTTGGGATTACAGTGATCTATATAGGTAACAATTTATCATTCTAGATTAACATGTAGTAGTACTACTAGCCAAGATGAAACTTGTTGCTGTGGCATAGACTTGAAAGTTCAAACCTCTAACTTGTCTTCTAACTACCGGACTAGTCGAGCAAGACGCGAGCATGTTGACAAAAATGCTTAATAAGATCCATTTAGAAGGGAACATTGATAAGGTGACAATAATACCTTTGTCCTCCACTCCCATATCTCACATATCGAAAATCAAATTTCCCCTATTCTTTCTCTCTCTCTCTGCACCATATCGATTTTTGTAGCTTTCTAAATTCAGAGAACTGAGAAATAAATATACTGGGAGCCCCCACCGCCTTTTACGTATTTTGAAATCCAATAAAATAATAATAATAAAAAAGAAGGGGACAAAATGAACCGCGAAAATAATACATGATTGGCCTCTACTCTCTAGTTCATATTATATTGAAGCCCACTTTCTTGGTTTAGGGTTAATGCATTGTACTGGTAATAGCTATTGAAATATGCAGATATCTCAAATGGAAATTGCCTACCATTTTCATTCAAATTATGATGATTTTGGTCGAGAGTCACTATTCAACAATTGGTTCTATAGGATGCTCAGTCTCAGTTTTCCCACAGTTGAATGCTAAAAATATAGGTACTAGGTTGTATTGGTTAATTAATGCCCCGTGAGACCACTTCTATCTATATATTATAGGCAAAAAAATATAAATAATATAAATTAATTATTTATGTAGCAAAAAGGGGCAAATGAAGCAATATTTAGGAAAATGGGTCAATGGAACACGCCTGGCTGGGGCGTGTTACAACACGCCCAAATGGGGCGTGTTTAAGGTGGTGGTGACACGTGGCACAGACACAGGTGGAGCGCGGTGTGAACGTAAACCTCGGAAGATCATAACTTTTGACTGAGATGTCCGATTGAGGCGTAGGATATGTCAAAACGATCGTAATTCAGAGGAGATGTCGTATGGGGACTTGCCCAAAATTTTTTCCCAAAAGAGGCCTCTAAGTGCCTCAAAATTGCGATTTAAGATTCAAACCTCCAAAAAATTTATTCTTTTCTAATTTTTTATTTATTTAATTAGTGAATTGCATGCTATTTTTTATTTTTTTAGTTACTTCTCTTAATTTCGAGCGTTTTGACATATCGTACACCTCCATCGGACATTTCTATCAAAAGTTATGACTGTCTGAGTGACATATGCACAATCAAATTTAAAACCTAACAATTGCTAAATGCACCCCCATTTTTGATAAGCTTAATCTTAATATTTAAAGTAGAAAACGACACCGTTATTGATTCTGCTTCATCCATCCGTACAGTCTAGTCTGGGCATGCACCAGAGCATATGATCAGTAGTCAATAACCAATGCATTTTGAATCTTGTTCACGGCCTTTTGGCGATTCGTTTCCCACTTATATAAGATTTTTAAATGGCTAATTACACTCCATTTTAAATGGCTAAGATTTTTAAATTTTAAGATTTTTAAATGGCTAATTACACTTCATTTTAAATTTTAGCCATTTAAAATGGAGTAATTAAGTAATAAAAACTTAGCCCAAATTAAGTAATTTTTTTTGGAAATATTTATTTACCAAAATTATACTGTAAATTTTTAAACGTTCTTAGTTCTAAAAAATTTAAAAATCACAATATTGTGGTTACAACACATTTGGAAAAAATCACAATATTTTGTAAAAAAAGTGTTAGCGACTGAATTAGAGACGAATTTTAAAAAATTTCAATATTGTGTAAAGAAGTATTAGAGACCGAAATAGAGACGGATTTTTAAAAAACCTCAATATTGTGTAAAAAGTGTTAGAGACCGAAATAGAGACGGAATTAGACACGCCCCATTTGGGCGTGTTTGGGTACCCCATTTTCCTAAATATTGTTTAATTTGCCCCTTTTTACTAAATAAATAATTAATTTATATTATTTATATTTTTTTGCCATATATTATAAGCTATAAGCAGTTTGGAGCAGTTGTCTTTCCTATTCTGAAGTATATTCTGAAGGTGGTTGAGCTAGCAAGAGTTCATTGCAATAATTTAAATGGGAAATTTGAATCCAATCTAATATTAGTAAAATGAGATTTGAAGAACTTTTTTTCTTCTTCTACTGGTTATGTCATTTGTGTGGAAGGGTAAGACAGGAAATAATTTAATACTGCTATTAATATACTGTACCAACATACTTGCATTATATCTCCTGTGAATATATGTTTTTCCGTGACTTGCATTATAATGTAACTTTATTAATAAATAATCATATAGCACGGGTCAGTTTAGATTTATTTTATATTTAAAATAGTACATATAAGAGAGAGAAAAAAAAATTAATTAAATTCTTTTTATAAGTTAAAACTAACCTATGAATATCCATTTTAAGAATTATTAAGTACATTAAATATTTAAAGGGATAAAAGATTTTATTGTATATAATAATTATATGACTTGAATGGAATTATTTCTTGTAAAAATATCTATGGTTCCTAAAAAAACTATTTTTAGAGAATTTAGATAAGAATTTTTCAAAATTGATAAACTAATTTTAATTTAACAGATTTTTGTTTTTGTTTTACTTCCATATTATCTCCCCATATTATAATTATTTTTTTTAGAAGTTTATCTGACTAGTTTTAAAGGGGCATGTAGTTTGTTTGCAATTTTGTTATATAGTAACTTTGTAGCTAGGCGTGGAATCAACTCACTTCAGTTCTTCTAACCCTTTTTAAATAATTAGGCAATATATATATATATATATATATATATATATAGTTCCTGCATTTTTAGTTAAATGTGGAAAGGTTGCTTATATTTTTATATTGATTAATTTAGTCTTTAAACTTAAAAAAAATTGATTTAATCTCCTATCTTTAAAAAAAATGTAATGAATTCTTAGAAAGAAGGAAATAAGTCCACACATTTTTAAAAAATTGAGGAAATGAATTTATAAGGACTTTGATCGAGTTTAACAAAAAATATAGGAATTAAAAATACACTTTTCCCTAATCATGCACTAAAACTAGTATACATGGGTATGCATGTCGTCGTTAAGGAATTAGTTTGCAGTTTGTAATACTCTCACTTTGTAGCTAGCTGTGAGCAGACAACTGAAAACAAACGGAAGAAGTAATGGAAAAGCTTTTCACTGCTTTCCTGATCGATTTGAGTTCGTAATAAGGATGAGAAATACAGTGAAGAAAAAATATAAACAAATCTGCGAGAGTATTGCATTTTAGTCATAATACATACTTTCCGCACTTAGAGTAAAAAAAAAAGGAGGAGGAGGATAATGCTTAGTTTGATTTAAAGTAATTTTTTTTTTATATTATACTAACCATGCAAATATCACGGGACTATGTAGATCGAAGAAATCAAGTTTAGGTAAAGATTCTTAAACTGTTATTGAAAAGGATAAGCTAATGTAGCACTTTATTCTTTTAATTTTTCTTATTGTGTATTACTAGGAGATACCAGCTTTCGTTTTCTACTATTTGAATTTCAAACATCATTAAGCGCCTTGAACTAGTATAATTAAACGTCCTTGACCGTGGTCCCCCTATTGCCATATATGTCCCAGAGCCAACATATGCTGCGGTTGTTATATTGTTTTTTTAAACTTAATTAGTACAATTAGTCAATTACACGACCAAAGTTCGATCGCTTAGAGTACTTTTAACGAGGATTGTTTAACTCACTTTTTTTATTTAAGAAACCCAACTTAATTACCACAGTAACACGACCAAAGTTGTGTATACATGATACAGTTTCTTACAATTTCTGAAAGAAAATTCTTTTAAAACTAAAATTACTTATTGAATTTGGATTCTTATATTCATAATTTTTGTAATGCTAAAAAAAATCATGAGAGAACGAACGTAAACAAATAAAAAAAAATAGATTGCAAACAAAAAGCATAAAAATTCACTATACATGGATCAAGGCAGCCAACATATTTTTAAGCATAAAGCAGATTTTAAGGTCAGACATTTTTAACTAATAAATTATAGAAAAAATAGGGGTTTACAAAAACTAAAAGTGGCCTTTAAGGTGGAGTCTTTTTAAAACTAATTAAAGTAACCGAAAAATTAGGAACCTTACAAAAATATAAGTGATTTTTCTTGTAAAAGGATTTGAATTTCATTCATCAAAGAAAAGAAAAAGCCTTAGTTATCACTATATTAGAGAAACTAATAATAAATTTATATTAGTATTAATACAAAATAACTTTTCTCTGGGAACCTAAAACAAGGGCTTGAGCCATGAGTCGCCTTATGTTCGGGTCAAAACAAAATTCTTCAAATTAGGGATATGAATCAAAACAACGAATCTTCGTCATATCTAAAAAAAGTTAAAATATTTAAAGTGTTGTCACAACGAAAAAAACAATGAGCCAAAAACAAATTGCCTTGTGACCAGTTAGTTGGTGTGACTAGAAAATTTTCATAAATCCACTACCTTGCACCGTCACACAGATTGGGAATGTGAACAAGCAACCAAGCACGGTACAACAATAGTGATAAATTCTTCAGAACAGTAAATTTAATACCAAAAGAAATCCAGAGTATAATTTGGTTGTGAGATCCGATAGAGGAATGGAACACAGTGAGATTATAATTTGGTCAGAGTCCATTTTTAGGGTGAAAAAATTATGTTATTCATAATTTATTTTATTTTCTTATAATTTTCACAATAATTTTTGTTAATTTATCCCCTAATGAATACTAAGTATTCTCTTTTAATATAATTTTTTTCCTTAAATTGTGTGAAAAAATTTAAATGTCATTTTTTTTGAAATTGAGGGAGTATCATGTTATCTTGTGTTATTTATTTTTGTATTGATAAATATTAGTTATTAATTTGTTAATTTTTTTTTGTTAATAATAGAGTTCAATCTCATAATCTCTTCTCTCTTTGTTTATCACCAAGCTAAATCTCATGTCTTCTCGTGCATTATGTTATTTGTATTGACTTTTAACTAAATTATTTGTATTAACTTTTAAATTAATCAGATTTCACCTTGAAAAATTACTCTTATTTTTAATAAGGTTAGTAAGTAATATGCAAACATGAAAAAATGGTCGAGACTCCCTTGTCAACTTGTACACGGAAGAAGAAAGAGGCAGCATCAGCTTGGGCATAATAAACGCTTTGTGAATCTTCTTCATGGTGTGATCTGAAACTGTGCAGGTGGGAAACTTTTTTACTCTTGGACAAGAGAAAATTGTGCTTGTCCAGTAAGCCTACCCATGCCCTTGTGTTGGTACGTATCCAGGAAGCTTTACGCTTTTCAGAGTTTTTCACTCATAACCAGTCGTTGAACTTGGAGCACAAAACCAAAGGACAAAGGGTAAAATTTCCTCCCAAATATTTGAATTCTCATATACGCCTACAAGTAATAAGTTACACACTTACACCTCAAGTAGTTGAAACAAGTGAAATTAATTTGACAAGAGATTGTAGTAAGTGTAATTTTAACGCATCAAATCAAATATTATTATGCCAAGCACCAAGCATATTTAAATTACAAATTACAACACACAAGCCTAAGACCACATTGAAAATAGTTTTGTTGAAGCCGAATAAAATTATTATTCTTCAACGACATATTTAATGTTGAAACTCGATATATATTATTAATCAAGCCCAAACAATTCCATTCCAATTAATTAAAATTATCTCTGGTTAATAATACTGTACATTATATATGCATACACTGGTAAGTTTTGTTTTTCCAAAAAAAATAAAAAAGAAGGTAAACGAAAACCCGGTGGCAGCGTTAAGGTCCAAGGTCAATTACAACTGCTGCAAGTATTTATTAAACTAAACCGAAATTCTCTCATTAGTCATTGATCCACTCACTGCCACAGTCAGGACAAAGAAGAGGACCAGTAAAAATAGCATAAGTTGCATCAGTGCATTTTATTATTAATTAAATTAAAAATATTTTTCCTTTCATTTGAAATAAGACTTCCCTTTGTTTCTCATGCATTTATATCCCTCCCTTCCCTAGTTTCTCCCCATTATCCTCTCTCTCTCTGTATTATCCCACAGTAGTAACTAGTAAGTAGTACCATCTCAGTCACTCACTGTTGGCCATGGAAAACCAAAACCGTCTCAAACTTCGAATCTCTCGCATGTTCCGATCCTCATTCGGGTCGTGCAGGACTCGTAATCTAACCGATGTAATGGAAAAAGCGGTGTTTGCACCACCCAACCCCATCGAAGTCGAACCACCCTCCCCCAAAACCATCAACAACACTTGCATCCTGTCGTTTAAGGATTCTCTTCCCAGGCGCAAAATCTCGGAGTGGTCATCACCTTTTGTCTTGGGTGGCGGCAACAAAAACAAAAACAACAACCTCAACCTTAACCTCGGTGTCATGTCGTGCCCACCCACTTCCCCAAACATTTCCCTCAACACAGTCCACGAACAAGATTTCGGTTACGACGACAAAAACTCGAGGACCAAGAAGAAGAAGAAGAAGAGACGTGCCCAGAAGAAAAGGGAGTTTTTCCCTTTCAATTCATGCGCCAGAGACACCAACTTTGGTGGATACTGGTGGTATAGCAGCGACGAAGACGACGAAACCGACACCCTTTTCTCCTCCAAAAGCCTCTCCTCGGATTCCTCACTCTCCCGGCGCCGGCGCCGGAAAAATGACCGGAGCTCCGACATGGGTGTTCTGCCGCTGCACGGGAAGGTGAAGGATACGTTCGCGGTGGTGAAGCGCTCCAGCGACCCTTACAGTGATTTCAGGACATCGATGCTCGAAATGATCGTCGAGAAGCAGATTTTTTCGCCCTCAGATTTGGAGAATCTCTTGCAGTGCTTTCTGTCGCTGAATTCGCATCACCACCATAAGATCATTGTCCATGTCTTCACCGAGATTTGGGAAGCTCTGTTCTCTGACTGGTTTTGATATTAAAGAGAGATTAAATAAGAGGGAGAAAGAAAATAACCACTATCTTATCTTCTTTCTCTCTGTTATTTGTGTTAATGTTAATTAGTTCGTTCCTAAGGGAATTAATTAGTTCAGTCCTTCTAACTTGCTTTGCATGTATGATATGATATGATATTCCATCTTCTGCTTCTCAATTTTATTACTGAACGTTTTTCATATGGAGTATTCGTTTTTCCTATTGAATCTAATCATTTGAGCTTACTATGAGAATAATCTGACTAAGAAACTAATTTCTCAAAATGTTGAGATATATAAATTGAACATGTGATCACATATATAAAGCCGTAAAATATGATTATCTGCTAATCATGTACCAGACTTTGGAAGTTGTTATTGTTTAAGAATGGGGTCTTTCTTTCGTATGTGTGGATATACTGACGAGGGGCTTTGTTTGGGAAGGTGCTGGTAAGATTGTGAAAAGACCTAAAAAAAAAGGGCACTTGTCTTGTTTTTGGGGGTGCCAGCTTTATTCATGCTTATGGAAAAGATTACTCAATGGAAATGGGGGAAGCAAGGGTCGTTGGATGGGGGTGCTTTTTTTGATTTGAATGGGGGAAAGAAAGAAAGTGGTTGAAAGCACCAAAGCTGTCTTACTCTCCCGTGCGTGTGTGTGTGTGTTGTTGAATTGGACCTTTTGAAATTCTTTTCATCTGGATGCGCCAAAAGAATACAAAAAGACTAGCTTATTGTTTTCATTTCCTAAAGTCCCCCTCCATAAAATCAGAGAAAAGGAAGAGATACTATCCTCTTTCCATTGGAATTAGGAGGTTATCATTAGAAAACTTCCACATGGGGGTGAGACTTTAGAGTTCACGGAGTGAGTAAGATCTGCATCGGATTAAGTTAACAAAATACTACTACTATGGATCAACTTTATGCACTTGTGACCACTATGCTAAAAGATATTCTAACACGTACACCTATTGTAATTAAAAAGGACTAGTTCCAATTATTTATCAAGATAAAAGTAAAGAGTAACTCCATATAAAATAATAAGTACTCCTTAATTAATTAGATATTCTAACACTTGTTATTTTATAATAAAAAAGTATTGAAATTGAAAGAAAATATATTTAATCATTTTAAAACACAAAAACTAATTAATATTTTTAATTGAATAATTAAGATTATTAAAAAATACTTGACGAGGATAGATTCAGAATTATTTTCATCGACAATACCTTGCTAAATTCGTCAAAAATAAAATAAAAAAACAAAAAAAAAATACAGCACCTTGTTAAATTTAAAGATAAGTATTATCTATCAGAAAAGGAGTATTTGCTAACATTTATTTTTCTTAATGGTTCGAGTTTCTCTTTCTTCGCTTCACCAATACTTTTAAAAGTATTGATTAAGGAATAATTAAAGTAAAAGGTTTTTATTTATTTATAAAATTAGAAAGTTTTAAAGCAAGACGATTGTTTTAAATAGCTAAAAACAAGAAAAATAAGTCAGTGGCAAATGCAGTGTTGACCTTATATCTACAAGAATAATCTACAATTCTCTTGAAACATAAGGGGATTCACATGATGCAAATGTTTTTATGTCCCCATCTCTTATTTAATTTGAAACTTACCTGTTTCTAATTAAGAAATACTATCAACTTGGAGATCAAGATGCAGATATGGCTGAACAGCACTTTTTTGTGTCTTGTTTCATGAGTTACTCCCGGTTAATAAGAACAATTATTAGCCAATAGCCGCTAAAAATATTCATTGAATTATTCTTTTCAAATGGGTATACATCTCTTTGGTCAAAGAAAAAAAAAAGCATTTATTCAATAATTTAGTGATGAGTTTGTCACCATGCCGAGACAACATAATTTAGAAGTCATTCAAAGCATCCTGCCAAAACGGATAATTATTTCTACAATAAATTTTTATAACATTTTATATTTTTTTTTTGTTCTTTTTATCTTTCTCTATCATATAATCTATCTTATCTCATGTTTTGTTTATTAATCTCTATATCAATTATAAGAAAAATTCTACCGAATTAATAGACAAATATAATTTCTCATAAAAAATGAGAAAAAGGAAAATAAGTACTTGTTGGTCTTGTATGCAGTTGGTACACGTACACAAGAGACAAAATATTTAATTGTTAGGTAAAAACATTTTAAGTTTGTATTGTTAACCAAATTCATGTCTATGAATGTATTATTAACCAAATTGCATGTATTGCTATGAGCGAGCAAGACAGGACAGAACAAACACAACACACGCTTAACATCAAACACTGTCCCAGACGGAGGAGATCATGTCGTTTGTCTTTCACTATATACTTGAAGATTGAATAGATCTCAAAATAAGTGTCTCAAGGAAGGATCTTGGACTGTTCATGTACATATATCAATGACAAGCAAAGATATGTTTGTGTCCTGATTGGACTATAGACTGCAGCAAATTAATTCAACAAACTAATGGAAAACAAACAAGGTAGCAAAAACTAAAGCAAAATTTTAAATTAAAAAGATTACTAAATAATTTAATTTCCTAGTAGTTTGAAAGAAAAAAAATACTAGTATATTTAAAAAGAGAAAGGAATTGAAGAAAGGGAAAGGCATTGGTCATGTGTTTGTCAGAGGTTGAAGACGTACACTTGGCATTCCATTATACTGTCATTTGAAGCTGAAACATCAATTTGGGTGCGTAAGGTAGGTGTCAAAGGAATGGGTGCAGCTTAAAAACTGAAATGAAAGAGAAGGTGCAATGGAATGGAATGAGAAAGTCTGTTAAGAGGGTTTGCAGAAAGAATATAAAACCAAAACGTTTCTATCTTTCGATTAGCTGTGGGGACTGCATCCCAACTCTACTTAATGCATGGTATCATTACCCAATTAGCCCCCGATGATAGCTATGTAACATGTCACACATGAGATGAGAGGAAAGAAAACAAAATTTTAAAAAAAAGGTGCAATCTAGCCTAGGACGTCACATTCATTTGGGTGGCAATGCGCATAGGGTTTATGTCCATTTGCCTCAAATGAAAGAAGATTAAAGAATGTCTGCTGGTGCCACTCTCATTAGTGATCGCATTTTTTGGGTTCTTGAGCCCCAAATCTCCTTGTCAATGCACACAACCAAATATGTGCAATTAATTTTTGGCCGTAAAAAGGGCCAATTAATTTAGCTGCATTGGATGTCGGTTTCTGAACATGGGCCTCATCGCTACATAATTGGGCTGCCCTACCTCTTTCTATACTCTGTCGTTTAATCCCTTTGGGCTACCTTTCTCTAACATTGTCACTGTCCTTCCTATATTCTTATCTTACTATCTTGGATTAAGTACAAACAAGAATATCAAAAATAAATTTACATCTGATCTGTTCACGGGTATGGCGTTCATAACATGCTGTTAGCGGGTTGGAATTCTCTCCTGTTACCGGAATTTTCCAGAGCACATGAGCATTGTGTCTATATCTTTTCTACTGAACAATTTCAGTAACTAAAAAGGAGTATTTTCCACCGTTAACTAGACAATGTATCATTTTTTTTAAGGATAGCATCCTTTAAGAAATCAAATAGTATTTTAAATCAACCATTCTCTCAGCTCCCGCTTACTGCCTCAGGGATGTCAGTGACTTTTGATAGTTATTTTTATACTGCACTATCAACAGAATAATGTCAAATATTAAGAATTGAATTTCATCTATGTATTGTAAAAGATAAGTCTTGACACAGTGATAAATTTGTATTTTATTGACTTGTTGATCATAAATTCGAATTAGGAAACAATCTCTTTGCATATGCAATGATAAGATTATATACAATATCTCTTCCTCTTATGTGGAGTCTCCGGAATAATGGAGTACTTAATTTTTTTATTTTTCGTATGCTAAACTATTTTTCACTCACATGATTGACTAAAAGAGTAATTGTACATGTAACATAATCGAATAAAATCTTTAGAGATAAATAGCCTCACTCTCATTCAAAATATTATTGGGACTTTAGGAAAATGAAAAGGTAAAAATTTCTCTGTTTAAACACGATGTGGTCCCTCATATTTAGAGTGTAGAGGCTCTGCAATCAGTGGTGTACTCGTGTAATGTAATGTACAATTGAGCAATGTTCTAAGCACCGAGTGCCAAATAGAAAGGCGTATAGGTGGTACTGGGAGGGGACTTTTTTGGGGGCGAAACATAATTTTTAAGGAGTTTAAATTATTAATGAAAGAAAAAGAAAAAATAGAAGTTTAAAATTTTGAAGTTTTGGGGTTGTTGTCGCTTCCGCTTGTTGAGCACGTCTGGTTCTGGAAGGCAGAAAAAAAAAAAAAAAACAGGTCAGGGTCAGACAGACACGATTTTATAATTCTATATTATATGTATCTTGACTCTGCTTCTACAACATGACAAAAGAGAACTGACGAAAAAACCCACAACTACACGGCCTTTGGCTTCTTGAATAAGAGCACTGCCAACCAGTAACTAACTCTGCACCTTCACTTCGCTGCACCCATATTTTGCTCTCTCTATCTGTAAGGGGCTTTCCGTTTCACACCACACTCTACAGGTTTCATGTTTTTTAAATTGAAATGGAAATAGATTAGATTTAGTTCCACCTTAGTTAAATGGTTGAGTTAGCAATAATAAAATATATAGTGCTTTAATCTACTAAGCTTTACTATTTGTATATAATTACGAAAAATAGTTTAAGTTGTACAAGTATAAATTATAAAATTAGTATAATCCGCTCTTGCAATGGTGTATCTGCCATGTATGTGTATTATTTGAATGTTGAATACTTGAAGTTACTGTTGCTACAATACTCAGGCCTAGCTAGTAGCTACTCATGTACCTAGTGCATATATTTATGAATGTATGTTGATGTTGTGCAGGTAACATTGCTCTTAATGAACTGTATATGCAAACGTGTAATTTCAGAAAGGGTCAATTAATCAAGAAACAAAAACAAAAAATATTTATGATAAAAGTTATAAAAAAACATAAAAATATTATAAACAACATAATTTTATGCATTCCAATAAAAATATTTATTCTCTTAATTTTTTAACCAATATATTGTAAGGACAATTAATATCATTTACCTTTTAGAAATGTAGTAATAGAAATACCACGAGAAAATTTATTCACAATAACATCAAACTTAGAATTACAGCATTTAATTAAAGCAACGAGTTAGCATGCCAAAATAAACATCGGCCATCATCAGCATATTATTCTTTAGACAAAACCCAGAAAAGGAGGAACATAGAAAAAATAAAATAGAGGAGGGAAAACGATTAACGGGGGCGTTAGGGTAATTGGGAACACGTACAAAGAAATAAAAGGAAATCAACAAAAAATGAAAGGTTTTAGACGGAGATCACAATGATTGTAAATACAATCATATATTCGTTAATAAATAACCACGAGTATAGACTGTTGGCTAACATAAAGTCCTCTTCATTTTTCCAGACACAGGTTCCAAACCCGAGATTAGACAGAAAAGTTGCATCATCATTTTTCATAACATATAAATATAGTCACCTCAAAATTAATTTTGATCGAATTTAATTTACAAAATCAATTTTATTTAAAATTAATTTTATTAACATCCATCCAAACCCACATTAAATATATTTTCAAGATTTTCCAAGTTATTCTTGGTGGGTGTTCTTTTTGGGCTGTGTTGTACCTCTTTCTTTGTAATATTTGAGTCGATGTTTCTAAATTTTGGCACATCTTGCTATGTTTAGGGTATAAGTTATAATTATATTCTTTTAAGCTGTAAAAATTCATTATTTAGATTGTCTATAATATATTTAAAACTATATATTTTACAAAGGTATAAGTAAATTGCATAGTTTTTTTTTTAAAAAAAAAGAGTAAATTGCATAGAAGGAAATAAATAATCCAATTTAACAGGCCCAAGTTCCACACTTCTACTAGTCAGTTTGAAAACCTTCTAAACAATGTGAAACTCTTGTCTACTACTGTCATATTTGTTTATGCAATACGGGTCATTTTATTTATATCTCTTCACCCATCTCTTATAATCTCTCAATGTGCAAGAGCAGGGGTATACTTCTAGTTAAAAACTAAATCCTTCAACTAAACCATTAAGACAGCATGTATGTGTGTGTAACATCCTAAATAATATAAATGTCCTACTAATAATGACAAGTAACATTTATACGACATTTGTTTAATGCTTGAAAATGTGAATTGATTTTTTTTCTCAAAATACATTAATTAATGAGAAATATAGACATACATATTTAAAATTAGAGTCACAAACTTCCTATAACTAACCGTATCTAATAGGAAAATGATATTCAGTATGAAAGATAAATAAACGAATTCATACGAATCTTAAATGGCATAACTTTATTAGACACAAATTTTTACTTTCTTTCTTACCTGAATTAATATAAAATACTATGATGAGTTAATTTGAAATTCGTGTGAATTTATACTGATGGTTTTCGTACTAATTAGCACCGCTCAGAAGGTCTCAAGGAATAGTGTCAGAATGTCTTCCCATTATTCTACACTTCCCGGTAGTAGGTAAGACAACAAGTCTTTTCCTTTGTGACAACTCTAGAATTTTCTGAATATATATTTTGTCATAATTTTTCAATATATTTTTACTTAGGATAAAGTGGATAATTGGAGTAAGAAAGTTATGATCTAGTTCATTCAAGTCTTAAAACATCCTAAAGAATCCAAGGTAATTAAAAATTTGGCTAAAGTCTTTACGATGTAATCAAACTTTTGCAACAATCGACTTGTTTTAAGTCAGTCTTTATTTGGATTTGAAATAGGCGAGACAACTATAGCCTAAAGGGAATAAAGTTCTCCCTACCAGTTTTTAATACAATTAAGACTCGTATTCCTAAAAGAAGAAAGACTCAATCGCTGCCAAGTGATTTACATGTTTATGGTATATAGGCAAGTTAATTAAACCTTGAAGCACAGTGAATTTAGCCAACCAACGTGATAAGTGATTACTGATTAGGAGAAAAGCAGCCATAAAATATAGAACAAGAGAGACACAAGTCAACAACCACCCGCTCCTTTCATCAAAAGCAAAAGCAACAAAGCTTAAAAATTCCATTACAATGGGAACGAGTGACTATAAAAAAAATATGAATGAGAAACTGCATTTGGGTTATGGAGGATGTGGGGCCCCGTTAGGAAGCAGAAAGTAAACAAGGGCAACAAAGGAGCGTGTGAAAACAAAAGAGAGCAAAAAAGCAAAGGAAGCCGATGCCAGAAAGGTGAAAATTCCATCGATCATTCAAAAGAAAAAAGCTAAAGAATCTTTCATGGCTCCTCTCCTTCTATCATCTGTATAAAGAAAAATCTTCACTAAGGTCATTTCATTCATATCCGAACATCGATCACATTTACACAGCAGCAGGTACATTCTGCTGTGTCCCTTATCAACACCAAAGTACACGGCATATATAAAATCTATCATCAATGCTGCTAGGAAGCTCCATTTCCAACACCACCAAGAAGTTCTTTCAAAAGACTCTTGAGAACTTCAAGTCTTGTTTCTCTCCTGGTTACCAAAAGCTTCCCAAAACACCTCCACATAATCAATTCACTTGTTCTGTGGACATTAATAATAACCCATGTTACAAGGAATTGGAGAAGTTCTACAGTGACTTCACCAAGCAATGGGATTCAGAAAAGGAAAAGCAGGGAAGGCGAAGAAGCAAGAAGAAAGGCCAAGAGGTACGTAATAATGAAAGCTTCGTTAGCTTGAACAGAGCAAGCCATGATCAGATTGAGAAAAGTGAGGAATGTGACAAGAAAAAGAACAAGAACAATATGGGCCTAACCCATCATAGGGAGAAACAGAAATTGGATCATACGAAAGGTAGGAAGGGAAATGGAAATTGCATGATAGAAAAGAAGCTTAGAGAATTGGAGATGCTGGACATGAGCAATGTGGATTATGCACTGGACATTGAAGAGGTTATTCATTACTATTCTCGACTCACTTGCCCGGTCTATCTTGAAATTGTGGATAAATTCTTCATGGAAATCTACTCTGACTTCTTTGGTGCTCCTTTGAGTGTGAAGCCTGTTGTTACAGCTCGTACTCCCAGTATTAAAGTTAGGTCTTAGTCTTAGGCTTGCCTTTGTCTTGTTCTTGCAATGTTTCTGTCCATGGATGTTTTGGTGTTTCTAAAATTTAATTTTTTTGTTGTTGTTCAAAAATTATATATTTCGTTGATCAATCATCAAAGGAGCAATATGACATGCACTTGGATGTTAAAATTCAGAATGCATTATTTGTTTGAGAAATTGCTGTATTTCTTAAGGGTGAAATATTGAAGACTTTTTATTAGCTCAATCTGCGGAAATGAAAGGCACTCAAAGGCTTTGGCTTTGGCTTTCTTTTCCACCATTATAAAGATCGATGCCTTTTACATCTAAACACATTAGCACTGCAGTAGGGGGGTCCGACCCGTTACAATTAATGAACGTCTTTTGTCCTATGTTGATTTTATATTTTCAAGAATGGGTTTGAGTTGTATAAGGACTAAAATTTATAATTTTCTCCTAAGACTTAAAATGGAGATAACTATAGGAAAATGGTGAATTTAAATAATAATAAAATAGGGTTATCTCACACTTATATATTTTATTTTTAGAATATGTGAAATTTTAATTTTTTCTAATAAATATCATTATATTAGAATATGAGTTTGGATTTAACTTAAACCAAAAATTAATTCATAGGATGAAATTTGTTCTCAACTTATATATTTTATCTTAATATTATTTCTATTCGATGTGGAACTTGAATTTTTTTCTATAATATTAAATTAAAGAAACATATTATATCTATCAATGGTATAAGAATTAATATGAATTGGTGTTGAAACCTCTCTCAAACTAATCTCAGCCGTGAAATGAAATCTAATGATTACAATCAAGTATTTTCGTTTTTCAGTACTATTACAAAATATTCTCAACAGATAGATTAAAGGCAATTCTCCCTCTTAAAGTGGAGAGATGATTACTTGCACTTGGGCCATGATGTTAATAAATATAGCAGGAACCATCGCATGTGCTTTAGATACGGTCACATGGTTCAATTGAACAGAACAAAAGGAAAAACAATTGACACACTCACTCTAGGTTCGAACAAACGTCCAATAGTCTGAGAAAGTATGACACTTTTAAGTACAGATTCAAAGGTTCTCCACTTAGTAAACTGGATCCCATTTTATCTACTACATATTGATCAAGAAAATGAACGGAAAGCCGGATCAGGAATCTAAGTGACATATCAATGCCAATAATGATTTAGGAAATTAATGATTTACAAAATTGTGCATATAAAGGAGGGTGTTGTATTGTATGTGCATCTGGCCTTATGCATAGGGTATGGAAGAGCAGTGGCGGAGCCAGGAATTTTATTGAGAGGGGGTGAACATAAAAAAAATTTATATCATAAATAAAAGTACTCCGAAGACAATACAAATCTAATATAAGAAAAAACTATTACAGAAATTAAAATCACTTCATAACTTGACTCTTACTCTACGTATTTTCATATTGTTAAAATCATCTATAATTGAATTTATGCTAAAACTCAAAACAATTTCTTTTTCAATGTATGTAATCAAAGAATTATTAAGAAATTGGTCTTCCGTTCTATTTCGAAGTCTGGTCTTGATTATCTTCATAGTTGAGAAAGATCTTTCAGTAGTTGCTGTAGAAACTGGAAGAGTGAGTACAAGTCTAATCATTCTATCAATAAGAGGGTAAATTATGGATTTTCCAGTTTTTGCTAGCCCTTGACATAATTCAGATGTAATTGATAAATTAATCAAATCTGGATGTTTAGGAATGTCAAGCTCAAAATGTTGTAAATCCATTTTCAAATGCAATTTTTCCTATTCTGTGAAATCTCTAAAATAAAATTTATCAACAAGTTTGCAAATATCATCACTGTTAAATGACTTGTACTTGTTTCTTGAATCTAAAGCCATGCTCAAAACAAGTAATTCAACATTATTATCATTGAACCTGCTATTTAATTCTTGTAATTGATAATCAATTGTAGCACAAAAGATATTTACCCTATAAAATTCAACAACATTTTTTCTCTTAAAATAAGCACCAATGGTAGTAGCACCCTTCCCCATAATTTTTCTGCGCGGCAATCACAAACAATATCAAATATCAATGACAATCACGTAAAGTAAATCACTGTTACATTTTGAATGAGATGCACACAACACATTGCACAACATTAACAACTGAAACAGTAGTTTATGTTTTTTTTATTTCATTTCAGATTTAACAAAAACGGGTTTAGCCTAACATGGTATGGGGTACATGTGTAAAAATAAGGGGTGCAAATAGTAGTTTATTTTATTTTAGAAGAATAACAACAAGAAGAAGAAAGAGAAAAATAGGAAAAAAGAAAGGAATGAGGGGATACCTGAAACTCTTCTCTTTCACTGGTTTACCAAATGAAACAACTTTATTGATTCCTTCTGTTCTCTTGGGATTTGTGTTTCCTTTGTATTCAAACATCTCCATTTTATAGTGTTCTTTCTGCATCTTCCTCTTTATTCTTTTCCTTTTTGTTATTATTTTTTTCCGTTTTATTATCTTTCTTTCCTTTTTTTCTTTTTCTGTTATCTCTCTATCCCATTTTATTTTTATTATGTTTTCTTTCCTTTTTTATATATTTTTTCTTCTTTTATGTTTTCTTTCTTTTTTATTGTTTTCATATTTTTTTCCTTTTTCTTTTCTTTTTTTACTACATTTTCTTTATATTTTTTTCTTTTCCCTTTTACCTTTTTTTAATATTTTTTCTTTCCTCTTTTTTTTTTTCTTTCATTTTTATTTTTTTTATTAATTTTTTTAGGGGGACAGTGGTCCACCCTAGCCCCCCCTAATTCCGCCCCTGTGGAAGAGTCCACTGGTGGTATCCACTGACATTCCAAGAATATGGGGTCAATGTCACTTTGAATTCCACTTAGTTGGATGGAGTCTACTCTTTCAAGCAGAGAGGTAGGGAAATGAGGAGGCCACTATTTAGCTGATGTCTCTGTCAAAATGGAAGAGCTAAGGGGCATCTCTTTACTCATTAGGAATGGAAAAGCTTTCTTGTACATCTAATTATTAATTGACATCTACAAAGAAAAATATAGATACAATAATATGATGTGATAACTGATAAGAATAAAGAAAGGACAAATAATAAATGTAAAGAGGTGCATATGTAACATAAGTACAAAGATTTTACATTATGCACTTATTTAATCAATTAAATTAGATCTCTTTTAATAATGAAGTGCTTAATATATATGAATGTTTATATATTTTTATTCTTTAACAACATATATTATTCTAGCTAGTTTGTGCATATATTCTAATCGCCCTCATTTCCAAATTGATCTCATTATTTGCTCCTACACACAGTACTAACATTAAATATAGATGAGGCCTGCATGATAAATTGTTCCTTCTATTTCATATGTTGAAAAGTTTCCCTGTCTGGCTACCTTTATTACACAAGCAATCAGAATCAAATGATGAGAAATTTAAGACACAACGGAAGACACATAATATTATGGGTTGATGGGTATTGAATGTATGATGAGGTCGACTTAATTCAAAACTGAACTCAATTCTCAAATGTTATCTTCATTGCAGGTAATTGATTTGACAAAATCTGTCACATTACATATAGCTAGAATTATATAGGTTATAGACAGTGATTTTGTCATAACGTGAAAACCATATATGTAGCGAGAAAACCACATGATTTTTCAATTAATCAATTAACTATTACTGTAGATCTAATTTAGTTTGGCATATCAGGTACTGATTTGCCTGATTTGCAGTAGTAGCTAGTTTCTTTTGTTTTGTCCTGCTCTAGTCCTTCTAGGGTTTTATTTTTTTGTTGAGTGATAATAAATTGAAGGCTCCTCAAGGTGAGGTAGACAGAAAGAGAGGTTTCACCAAAGTGGAAATTAAGTGTAACATCTCTGGTTTGGAATCCGGAGCATGTGGGATTGGTGTATTTAATGATTGAACATTACAAGTTGAAAGTGGTGGTCCATGTAAACCTACCATGACCCTCCTCAATTGAAAGATACTAGTGTTGATATATTTGGCAAGTACACTAGATCACAAAAGTAACAAAAAATATATAAGATAAAACATCATTCTCACAAGTATTGGATTGCTATGTACCACTTTACTAATTCAACTAATATAAAGTCAACAATATGATTCAAAGAAGGATGAATAAAAGAAAACAACTAAGGAAAATCAAAACAAATTATATCGAATAACAAAAAAAATTACAATATTAATAACAAGTAAGGGAGTAGATATGTAATTTATTCTTATGTTATAAATTTGAGTTATCATTGTTTAGACTAAGAAAACTTCCTTTTTGGTACAGAGAGTAAGATAACTTCTATATGTATGCTTATCATGTAGTCATTTGTTTTAATAATTTTGTGACACATGTTTTAAGCTATTGTATCAATTTATTAATATCGTCTTTTTATCCTTTATTAGTTATTCAAGTAAAGGGGATTTTATTTTCCTTGAATTTTTTAATTAGTGTAAATTTTTAAATCATTTTTCTAACAATTAAATAAAGTTTTAAAAGTAAAATGTTTTAGACAAACGTACTTCATTTTATATTTTAGTTTACACTTTTACTATAAAAAAATAACATTTTATTAATCAAATCAATCTTTTCTTCAACATACACACACCAGTATGTAGTGACTTTGTATCACATGGGTTATAAATTTTATTTATTATATAATTAAATTAAATAAAAATTCTAACAATAATATTATAATATAACTTGATTTTAAGAATTTTTTAACTATTTTTAAAAATGTTATAACTGAAAATAAAATAAAATAAATAAAAAATTAATAATATAAATAAATTAATATTGAAAATATTGGTAAATTGTATTTTTTATACAATAGCATAGATATTTATATGTTTTTATGTAAAATATTTAATACATATATGATAAATTCAATATTAGTAAATTTTTATGTGAATATTAATATGCTATGATGTGAAGTATCTATTTTTGTGTGATATATTTTTACTCTAAGTTATCTTTTATATTGATATTTATTTTTAATACTTAAAACTTATATTTATGTGATGAAAGTATGTAGTGGTGTTAACTATTTCTTTTAGATTGAAGGTTTAAACATATAGGAGGCCTTCAATTTTGATATGTTGTCATATAAAAGTAGAGATAATTTCATACAAACTCATTCAAATATTCACTTTTAATTATACACACTAATATTCAAATATAGAGTATGACTCCTTTGAGAATATTATTTTATATAAGAAAATGAAAACAATTCATAACAATTATTGGATTAAGATTAAAATTAATAAATGATTGAGATTAAAATATTTAAAATTTTAAATTAAAATGTAACTGCTATAATCACTACCATAATTGTTGCTATTATCACCACCATTACCTCCACTGTCATGATGGTAGTCACAATCATTACTATCACCATGACCATTATTGCAACCATCATCATAATCATTGTTGTCACCACCATTATCATCCATCGTCACCACCTCTATCTCTAGAGATGATAACGACGACAATCATAAGGGCGAATGTGACTATCATGATAATAGTGATGGATTAATAATTGTTGAAATAGTTTAGAATGTCTTTTATTTAATAGATCTTTTGGAGATTTAGTAATTATATTAGATTTTAATATAAATTTTTAAATATTTTAATTTTAACTGTTTAATCATCATCTAATATTTATTATTAATTGTTCTCTCATGTTCTCATGTAAAACAAATGCATTCTTCAAACATAAAACTCATTCAAACATATAGTACTCCTCTCTTTTGCTACCGTTTCTTCTTTCGATCCCCTCACTAATGGCTTCAGGAGTCGTCATGCTCACGCTCACACGCACTCCACTCGTGCATGACTTGCCCTTTTCATCTACGTAATAAAGTGATCGTTTCCATCATATCCCAACCTTCTCCTCCATTGAGCTGTTGTGCACAGAATGATTAGCAAATATAGATATTTTCCTCTACCCTCTAGCCAGGACCGCATCCTTAATTTTCAACTTTACTTTTATTCCAACTTCAAATTCGTAGACATCATTAAAGTTCCTATATTTGAGGCATTATGGGGGTTAAATAGTTGGTTGATTATCATGATTTTATTCTTATAAAAGATATTTAAATGAATTAAAAAGAAAAGATATTTATAAATAATCCATGATTTCGATTATTAAAAGATGTGAGACTTTGACTTTACTTTTACATTTATGGATAAAAGGGAAAACAATTTCCATGATTTGGAAGAACAACCCTGTCTTTACGGCCTAGTTATAATATAGCCACAAGAAATCAAGAAATTAACAAAGCTCGTGTCTATAAATAATTGCTTAAGCCGCCAGATCTCTATTTCAAATGAAGCAATCACTGTATGCCACATCAATGAAAGTAACCTTACGTCCAAAAGCATCTCATTCTCTGTTCGTATGTGTCAGACTTCAATTTGTAAACCGCTATGTCGACACTCATCATCTCTCACTTTCTTGTTCGTATATATATATATATATACCATGTGCATCGTTGATGAGTCTTTACTTTTTGTCCAAAGTGCTTTAATGTGTGGGTTTGTTGAGGGCTAGAAAACTGCATGCTAGATAGAAATCTAGAAATTAATTAAAAAAATTAAAGATATTGTTATGATAAACTCTTAAGAATATAGAAGTTAGAAAGAAGAGACTCACTAGGTCAGCAATTCACTAGGGTTAGTTTAATTAGTGATGTAAGTTTGGATAGTTTGTATAAAGTTTTAAATTCAAATCTCATTATGCTCATTATAAACAAAGAAAATAGATGTTAGAAAGAAAAAGAAATAAATAAGTTATATATTTATGATACAATTAATATTTTTTAATAAAACTTTATATTTCTGTTTCCTTAACATTATATTAAGGACTGGTAACAAAACAGAAAAATTAATAAAATCTTTTTAACGTTTTTAAGCAGAATAAATAATGAACGCCTTATTTTTCATCATTCTCCGCATTTTCTTTTAATTATTATGGAGTGTTACTTTGGGGCAAGCCAAATAAATCTGCAGATATCATTGTCTCGTAAGATATAATTAGATAAATTTATAGTTACTAACTTAAATAAGATGTTTATAAAAATAAAAATAAAAAACTTAAATAAGATCATACACGCGCAAGATCTATGATCTAGCATCTGGTATGCAGTCGGCGATACATTAGGGCTTACATTGGTCGGTCCTACATACACATGGTGAGATCAGATGTTTAAGCTTCAAATGTTTCTCTTCCTCCGCAAAATGATTAGGTACTTAAGCAAGAAGTAACAGCGAGTCTAAAAGCCCAAAATTAGTCATCCTCATTGTCAGTGGTCATGCGTTGTTTCATCCAATTAAACTGATGCCAAATAAGGTCCTGCAGAAAGATATAGAATACCCAATTATACGGTTATTATTACAATAAATCTTTTTGGACCACAAATATTAAAGGTAGTAAATATACATATAGAAAACACAAGGTCCATATTTTTTAGCATATATGTGCACCATATATGCATGCGTATACTTGCACTCCAGAATAGCAAAGCTAGCTGAGTCATGAGCTATCACGTGCGATCTGGATCATGTAGTATTCTAGCTAGATTACTACTGCCGTAGGGCAAATGCTTCAACGTTCTAACTAGGTGACAGTTGGGGCTCATGTAGCTATCAACTAAAAGCTTAATTTCTCATTAATTCCTAGGGAGGAGGATTATGGTCTTTGTCTATTATAACGTATGGAAATTTTCATTCAACTATGTTTGTACATTTAAGAAAAATTCTGTTTATTTAATACTTTCGCACAACTTTTTAACAAACTAAGATAGATGGGAAGAAAAGTGAAAGAAATGTAAATTAAAATGGGTAATTAATACTTCTTTCGGTGTTTTCTATAAGAAACAAATTAGTATAAAATACACTAAAATTTATTTTTTATAAGAAAATTAAGTGAAATATTATTGAAATTAATTTTTCACGGATTAGATGAAGCTTATAAACTAATTAAAAAACTAGAAACTTCAAGATAGCATTTAAAGACAGAAAAGCATGAGATATATAATCCAAAATATTCAAATCAATTAGACCAAACCTCTATGTCATGCAAATGTGTATTTACACTTTTACTTTATTTATCCTGTACTCCTCCAAAGTCAAATATGAAGAAAATCAATTAATTTTAACGCTAGCTAAAAAAATTTAGTTAATGGTGATGAAATCTACTAATCACATTTAAAACTAAACTTTTATATATAATAAATTCCAAAGGTATATATATATCAGTTACAAGTTGGCAGTCACTTTAATCAACCGTAATAATCAAGCTGCCACAAAAATTATATATATATATATATATATATATATATAAACACTTGATCTATATGGGTCTGAGTCTAACTTAATACCGAAACATATAGGGTGGTTTTGATTTTTAAATGCCAGTAAAAATTAAATTTGATTGAATGCATCTAATAAATGTGATTTAATAAGAGTTGATATAAATTATAATAACTTATATTCTTTATTCAAGTGATTTAAGATTTAATTCTAAACAAATACCCAAGTATAAAATAAATTGGCTAGAAAGAAAAATAAGATTAGTCACTATTTATGACTTCCAGCATAATTACATAAATGTTAGAGATATCAAAATGGATTCAAACACAAAGGTAAACTCGAGCTAAAAAGGAGAGAAAATTATAATTGATTATAAAACTTGACCCGATTCACACAAGTTAAAAATGTGATAAAACTTGGATCATCTAACTCACCTAAAAAATTTATTAGTATTTTATAATATTCTTTTAAGATTTTTAAGTGTTTAGTTTATTTAACTAAAAATAAAGTAAACTCATTTAAAATATACTTTTAGTATTTTATAATATTGCTTAACATTATTTTATTTAGTGTTTTGTTCAATATTATTTTTAAATTTTTTGTTATTATAATTCTAGATTTCTAGTTCATGATAATATGTTTTATTGTAGTGTGTGGATAGTAGAAGAAAACTAATAGTTTTAATTTATTCAAATTTGTTTTTCTAAAAAATTATTTTTTCTTGAACTATCTTTTAAAAAACAAATATATATTTTAATTTAAATGGGTTGGTGGACCAACCCGTATAACTTACAAATGGTGAGATGAGGTGGACTACTTTCTCCTGGAATTAACTTTAAGTGAACCGAGTTACACTTATATATTTAAGAAGTGATCGAGGTGAGCCGAATCAGCCCGTTTTGATCGCTGTAATAAAATGTTGTGTACGTGGAGTATTATCTAATATAGGTTAAGTATACAGGTCCTGATTCTCTTCTTAAAACAAGAACGAGTCTGCAATTGCTAAGCTTCTTCATGTTAATTAATTAGTAATTAATTAAATTCAAAAGAAGATAAAGCTGAATTTAACGTAATGTTTAGTAGACAAATTAAAATATGGAATAAAACCTAGTATATAAGTCCTGTTCTATATTTGGTGCACTTTAGTAGAGAGGTCGACAAGCAGAGTGGAGGAAGAGTTAATGAGTTGGTAACCTCTCTTCGTACGCGTAATATAAGCAAATTGAAGGGGATACTTGGTAAGTAATTAAGAGTTATGACATAATACAATACATAACTGGACAAACTCTAACTTAAGAGTGGGTAGCCTATCGCAAGTACTCCCACCAAGCGTGGAGGAGATCAGGTAGCCACCAAAAGGAGTAGTTCGTGAGAAGATCATTTGAGAGTACTTCAGAACATCTAGAAATTGGTAAGAACACATAGGCTCAAACAATATAACCTCCAATAATAGATATTTGTTTTCTATAAAAAAGAAAAAGAAAAAGAAAAAGAAATTGTACTTAGGCTCAAGAACTCAAAAAGACAAGAAATGGCAACATTATCTTAAAACTTTTGCATTAAATGCTTGTCGATCTATATATTCCTCTATAAGTTATTGTAGAAGTGATGAATAATGATTTGGTAAAAGGATAGCTCAAAAGAAGATCAAGCTGGGCTGTAGGCGCCAGAAGAATGAACGGGATGTGATTATGAAATCTGATGGGTCAAGCAATAATTAGTAGGGCACACCGAACACTTCTGCTGGTCCTTGCCTGGACTATAGATATCATCAGAAAAGAAAACCCTTGATGCTGATGGTCTATCTACAGGTTTGAGATTTGGGATTTTATAATAGTCACCACTCACCGGTGCATATATATATAACCATTCTTATGTTTTCACCAACACAATTCGGTCGGCATAGAACGACACAGCAACAGTGTACTCCTATCTTAAAACCCTAATCAACGCCCTACGTTAATAACTATATTTGTCATTTTCGATAATAGTCAAGTCAGGTGAGCTGTTGAGGTATATGTTTATCTCTTTAATTTGTAGCAATAACTTCTACTAGGTAGAGACCCTCTCTCTGATTAAGTTATTTAATCTTCTCTGTATTACATAATAAATATCCGGGTTGCACGAAGATTAATTGCTACTAATCTTCTAATCAGTCTCACAACTATATATATATATATATATATATATATATATGTTGAAGTATGTTAAACGATTCCATATATACACGAAAAAAATATGGAACCCAAGTCTCCTACTGTTCGTTCATCTTCTAGTCGAAAACTTTGATTTGTTCGCGCAAATGGATTTTGTGGAATTCTAAGAGCAAGAGCAATGGTGGTTCGAGTTCCTAATTTCTAATGGAAAAGACATGACAATGAGGCATTATTGAAGATAAGTATTAAAGTAATGTCATTTTACATATGTAAAATTCGGAAAAGAATATAACATATGCCTAAGTTTTATAGATAATTATACCAGAGGGCCACTTTCAAAGTCTAACTAGCTTTTCTTTTGATACCGTTGGATTTTTCTTTCTTAGAAGGGTTTTTCTCAACGTACTATATCAGAATAAGATATTTTATGGTCCCCTACCCAGCTGCTTCACGGAAGTTATACAGGTGATTGTTTTGGTATGTTTAAGAGGGTATCAGCACATTATTTTAATCCGAAACTGATAAAAAAATAATTATCCATGAATTAAACTTCACCATAAATAAATTAGAATTTAATTTCAATGGTGTTTTAAACTGTATGCTTGCAAAATATTCTATGGAGGTGTATTTCAACTTGTTTTAAATTTTAATATTAGACATGAAAAAATATACAATTGAAAATAGAATATAAGTAACAAAAGTAATCCTACAATTCATTTAACAAATAAAAAACAACAAATTCGTTAACAATAAAGTCATATTATTAGTTACATATTACCTATAAAGTGCATGTTACGTGAGCACATAAATTTATAATATTGATTAATCATCTCAAACAAGTACCCGTGCCCTTCAGTCTCTATAAAATTATAAAATTATTTTTACATAAGAATGCAGGAAACATGTACAGTTAGTGTTACACGGTCAATGAATAAAAAAATATTTTTAATATGATTTTTAAGATACGTTTAATTAAAATTAACAAATTTATCATAAGTAACTATTTATAATTAAATAATAATATAAAAGAATTACACTATGAGTTTATATATACACATATTATTTATTTGTTTTTTAAATAAAAAATATAAATTCAGAAAAGTAAAACATATAAGATTTATACAATGATGTAAAACTTTGCCATATTTAGACGTGAAGAATAATTTAATTATTAAATGATTTTTGTAAGTAGAATTAGTATGACTCATTAAGTTAAAAGACAATCATGTTATTTGGTCCAATTAAAAAAAACAAATAAGTGTAATATTTAAATGAAACAAGATCTAAATATAATTACCGCTAAGCAAGTCATTATAAATAATCACTTAAAATGATTAAATCTACGTTTGGGATTTTTCGATCGTACATCTATGCACAAAAGATTCCGTTGTATATCATAAAGTGCATCAACTCCTATAGACGCGTGGTATTAATTAGCAGCTTTCCAACAATGTTCAATATCTTCTGCAATCCTCTTAGCATCAAAAGATGCACCAAGAAGGCCACGTTTAGTGAAACCCACAGCATAGAGTCCATTTTCACCTTTCCATCCATTTGGGAAAGGTTTCCTG
The DNA here is from genome assembly GCA_013407115.1 of Glycine latifolia. Classification (NCBI taxonomy): domain Eukaryota; kingdom Viridiplantae; phylum Streptophyta; class Magnoliopsida; order Fabales; family Fabaceae; genus Glycine; species Glycine latifolia. Next base: position 30,659,621 of record CM023945.1, read on the forward strand.
GGCAATCCATCCTTCTCACAAAACATGTCGCTGCCCTGGTGACCAAAAAAATTTCAAAAACCCAATCATTATATGTTTAATTGTGTTTCATTAACATCAACGATGACATTAAGCATAAGACTGTTGTTTTCTGCACCTTCAACCAAGTGGGTACGTTGCTTTTATATCCAGTTGCTAGAATGATGACATCGAAATCCTCTGTTTTTCCATCTACAAACTCAGCCTTGTGTTGTGCTAGTTGTTTAATTCCGCGGCAAACCTATTACATATTAGGCAATATAATGTTGGAAACAATAAAAGAGAAAGAAAAAAAGTCTTTTTTTTTGTTTCTTTTAAATCTTTACCTTAAAGCAAAAGTCAAATTCGTTTGACTTTGACATGAACCAGAATACGATGAAAATTATTTTGGATTTGATTGGAATAGGAAGAATAGTCTAACCTTAATTTTTCCAGTTTTAATGTGAGCAAGTGTGCCAACATCCAAAACTGGGGTCTTGCCACACAAGTTCTTGAGCTCTAGAGGGCCAATTTTGGGACGATTAAGTCCAAATTGAGCTGTGTCCCCGAGAATGAGATGTGACATAAGAAGTAAAAATTTGTCCACGAGACGCATGGGGAACCACTTGAGCAAGCTCAGAGATAAACCAAAAGTTGATTTCCCAAACATCTGCTGTGGCAAGATATGCACCTACAGTAAAAATAAAATATCACGTTTAAAATTAAAGATCTTAAAAGTTGCTTAATAAACTTCTAGAAAAATTAGTGACCATCATCTTTTCATGCTTTCGGAGATTCCCGTGACCATAGAAAATGGTTCGATGAGATAAAAGACGTTGTTTGCGCATGCTAACTATTGAGGGCCATGACAAAACATTTTTGAGATATTTTTTTAAGAAAAAACTTTTTTAAAGAGTTGTCTTTATTTAGAGCTAATAGTTGAGTTAAATTTTAAAAAAGAATTAAAAAAAATTTCGTGGAGATTCAATTTTTGTTATACTAATTCTTTAATAATTAAAATGACGTTTGGAGTTTGTATTTGGCCCTCACAATAACTTATGAGACTAATTTAAATAACAGAATACATATTTGAAATCTGACTTCACCAACAACATACACATTTAAAAACTTTAGGCGTGGTCACTGATCATCATCGTTAAAAAATTAATACGATAAACGTCTTTCAGAACCTAGTTTTTACTCCATAATGTACGTAATATATTAGCTGACTCTGTTCACGTTACTTTTTCCATCTGAACAAGAGTCTTACATCGATTTGGACCGGAACACATATTTAAACTGGATTTAAGAGGACCAGTCAACTGAAAGTAAGAGCAACACCCAATACGCTTTCCAATGTATCTATATAAACACAATAATTAATGAGTAAATAGTCGATATATTACTGGTGTAAGTTTTTATATTTTTATCCAATTAAAAATGATTATGATTAGTTTATTGATTTTAATGGTAATTATATTAAAAGTCATATTTATTCTGATTGATTGATTGAAAGTACATAGAGTAACAAGATATATAAATAAACTCTAATTATATTATTAAATAGGTTCAGTTATGGAAGAATATATATGATGAAGATGTTGAGTATGTCATTTAGAAGATCATAAGTTTTAAGTGTACTCACTGTATCTCTAACCACAAGGGATGGGCGAGCATGATGGTTGCAGAGATCTAGACAAACTTCCATGCCTGAATTACCACATCCAACCACCAAAACATTCTTCCCACAAAACATACTACCACTCTTATATGAGCTAGTGTGTAAGATAGGCCCTTCAAACTCACTCATTCCTTCAATTTGAGGCACAACATCTTCAGCATTCTCTCCAGTGGCTACTATCAGCCACTGACAAACATATTCTGTCTCCTCCTTTTTCACACCTTGAGTCTTCACCCTCCAGTACCCACATCTATGATCAAAGTTGGCACTGATCACAGTCTTGCTTAAAGCTGGTTTTATGTCAAAATGGTCAGCATAGGCTTTGAGATAGGCCAAGAATTGTTGTTTGGTTGGATAAGAGGGAAAGTTTTGGGGGAATGGCATTAGAGGGAGTTGGCAGAATTGCTTAGGTAGATGAAGGCATAGGCGGTCATAAGTCTTGAGCTGCCACATTGAAGCTAAGCAATCATCCCTTTCAAGGATTAGGCTTGGAATGCCTTTCTGTTTAAGACATGCTGCTGCAGCAAGCCCTGATGGACCAGCACCCAATATCACTGGTCCTTCCACACCTATTGGCTTTCTCGTTTTACCCATCTTTACCTCAAGATAATCATGCACACTTTTTCCTTCCACTTCCTTCAAGTACTCCATGTAAAGCATCAAAGGGAGAGGTGGGGAGGGGGATATAATTTCAAGAATTTGAAGCCTGAATAAGCTTCAAGGGGTGCACTAGGTCATGACAAAGTGAAACCATTAAATCATGATTTTAAATTCGGTCCCAGTCATGGTTTCATGACTATTCTTGATAAAGGGAAAAATTTGTGGATAAATGCAACCACAATTGCGGTCACGTTGTGCTCAGCCAAACCCCAGACACCTTGATGTTGCGGCCAAAATTGCAGTGGCGGACTGCTTTTTAAAACTCTGCATAAAATAAAAACATGATATTACTTTCAGTGAAGTTGAAACAAATGAGATACAGTATGGTTTGATTGACCTGAAGATCAAATCAACATGGTTTCTAAGGGTATGATTTGCTTCAAGGCTGAAAAAGTATGAACTTTGGTTTTGTTGAATGGATGAGAAAACAGAGTAGCAGGGCATAAACAGAAACTAATAGACAGCTAGTTAAAGGGATTTTGTATTGGGATTCGATGCATACATGTATGTATATATATTTGAATTGGTGACTTCTGATGAGTGTTAAAGGAGTTTGGTTTATAAGTGGGACAACTCCACGTTAATGATAACTAACATTAACAACAAACAAACTTTCATCACCCAAGAAATCAAATACACAACGACACATATTGGGAGTGGGCAAAAGTTCGGCCATATTATGTACAAACAGTGACTCAAATCCTAGAGATGGTATCTTGACTTATTATAATATAAAAGCTTAATTTCAGCTTTATCTCTCAAAATATGGTTCACGTTCAATTTTGGTTCCTTGATATTTTATTGCAGCAATCGGATATCATAATTCTCAATTAAAAAAGATCCTTCTATCAATTTATCTTCCAATTACTAACCAAAGTTAGCAAATGACCTACTATTTATGTACGGGATATTACACTTTATTACGTATAGCATCTCAATGACCCATTAGTGATTTCAATCTACTTAAACAAATCATGTTATTATATTTACATTTGTAATATTATACTAAGAGGGTTTCTATGGTGCCCCAATAATTTGGGGGTTCAATCAAATTAAATGTCATCTTCTCATTAATTTTTTTTTGTTTTTTCAAATTAGTCATTGATTATTATTTTTTAAAATTTTAAAATTGCAACTTTCAAATTAAAAAATATGATTTAAGAAAATTTTAAAAGTTGAACTCTAAAATATTTTTAATTAATTACTTTCAACACTCTTTATAAAACTTATGCTTAAGAAATAATAAGAAGAAGAAATTTTTAAGTCCTAAACCCTAAAAAAGATTTTTTATAAAAAGTGTTAAAAGTAACAAAAGATTTTAGAATTCAAACTTTTAAAATTATCTTTAATCATATTTTCTAATTTAAAAAATTACAATTTTAAAAAATAATAATCAAAGACTAATTTGAAATAAAAAATAATTAATGAAAAAATGATATATAATTTGATCGATTACAAAATTAACAATATCAAAACCTCCAAATTATTAGAGACATCATACAAACTCTCTTATATTAATCTATCTATATCAAAGATTTAAATGAATTAAACTCAGTGTATTTTTTTCTTTTTTGCTGAAGGGGGGAGAAAACAACCCACACCCAAACTCACTGCTGTATCTATCAAGATGTTAACTTAGTGCCATGTGGTGTATAAAATAAACTTTTGTTAGTGATGGCACGAATGGATTGAAAGGACATCGTTTTTTTATTAAATTAAACAAATTAAGGGATTCAATTGCTGCAATCATAGTTGTGAAAACCGGTCTGGTTATTGATCTGGTTGAGGTAATGGGTCAGTGGTCTAATCGTTGGGTCAGTAATTGGCCCAGTTTGGCTCGGTATATATTAAAAATTTAAAATTATATATATATATCTATTTTATATAAGTATATAACTAATATTATTTAAGTAAAAAAAATTCATTTATACTCCAAAATCCAAAATAATAATTGATAATAATATAAAATTTTAAATAAAAAATTTCAAAAAAAAGTTTTTAAAAAAAAAAAAAATTGGACCGGACCGGACCGATTGGACCGGCCGAGTTTGGCCGGGTTTGACCGGGTCGATTGCACAAGCGATCCAACTACAAAACCGGACCAGTTAATCTAGCGGGTCCCGGTCCAACCGGTCCGACCAACCGGGCCGGACCGGGTTTTATAACTATGGCTGCAATTAATTATTAAGAGACAGAAAACTCTATATTCATAATAGGAAGAAACCAGAATATAATTACACCTAAAACGTAATACGATGCGTTATTATTTTTATTAAAAAAAATAATGTCTAATTACATTATGTTTTCTATGTATGACTTTGGGGTCTCTTTGATACTATTTTCTCATCATTCAAGATTTTATTTATATTTTATAAGCCTTAATCATAAGTACACATTTTCCTTGTTAAAATGTATCCATCACTTTGTATTGAAGAGTCAAATTTGCCTATGAGTCTCTCTAGGTACCATAACAAAGTCATATTTGGTCAGCGAGAAGTTGTATAGATCCTTTTTTATTTTTACTTTTTCTTATTGCTTCGTTACTTAAAACATTTTTAATGACATATCTTGAGTTTAAAATTTCGTATTCACTAGATCTTCTAATAAAAGAGGTGAACATATCTTTGACATAGAGAATAAATTTTTGTAGAAGAATCATGAAGACCTATACAGTGTTCAAAAAAGAATTTTTTTTATTCTCTCTCCCTAATATCTCAAAATGAAATATATCACTAAAGAAAAAAAATAAGAAATATTTAGAGAGATCTTACATACTAGATGGTACTATGAAGTCTAGTAAAAAATAATTTAAGATTTCAATTTAGATCTATCATTAAAAATGTTATTATTCTCTCATCACATTCAACCTCTGTGCGGTCGCTTTCTTGCATTCACTCCTCTGATATGCCAATTACATATATGCAATTCCATATTCTTAATCAAGGAAAAGATATTTAGATATCTAAATGCCTTTTGATGTATAGAGAAAAAATATATAGATATAATAAATAATATAATATGATAAGAAAAAAAATAAGAATGAGAGATAATAATAAAATGTTTTAAATATAGAGATTTTCAAATAATATCATCATTTAATTAATTTTCTTTATCATTCTTGTGTTCTTTATCTTTGTTGTTCCTTTTCATCCTTTTCAAACTACATCAAGATAAATCGTCATGATGTAGTTTGAAAAGGATGAAAAGGTGGTGTAAATCCTTCCTCGTCTTTCATCCTACACATTCCATGTAACATTAATAACTTTTTAAGTTTCTTTTTTTTTAATTTTTTCCACTGTTATCAACAACAATCAATCAGTAAATGATGTATCCAAAAAATAAAAGAAGGAGCAAAAAGAAAAAAAGAAACAAGAAGAAATAGAAAGAAAAAATCAACTACGTGAATTCATTGTTTTAGGTTAAAACACATGTATGAGTATGAGTTGAATCTCATACAAGGGAGTTGCAATTGACCCCAGCTCATTTGTTATTGGTCCCTACAAATGCGAGAAAATATCTTCTTATCCCTCCCTTTTCCCCTTCACCTTCTTCTCACCCCACCAAAACCCTTCACCACCACACCAATGCCTTGGGCTACCACCTTCGTCTAGATCTGAACTCAATGACCCCAATGTCGTTCCAACAGCATCGCGTGTCCCTCATTATCCTAATAGTGTCACACATCGCTCCTAACTTTAGATCAATGCGCACAACCCCTTGGCCCTGTCACCATCGCACCTTTGTAACATCGCAAGACCCCCTGGTCATGCATCTATGTTTTGTGTCATTGCATGTTCTCACTACCATTGTGACCAAACACCTCCGATCTGCATCAATCTAGACCCATCGATCCATATTTGTTCTTAACTTGTAGAGGAAGAAGAAGACGAAAATGGACAATGAAAACATGGTTCCATTTTTGGATCGAAAGAAATAGAATTACAATTTCGTTGTTTATTTTTTTGTATCCCCTTTAAAAAGTAAACAAAATAGAATCATGTTTTTCATTACTTTTTATGCATTTCTTCAAAAAACAATGAAAACATAATTTTATTGTACAACTATAAACATAATAATGATTCGGTTGTTTATATTTTTCGTACCCCATTCATAATCAACATAAACACAATTTCATTCCATTATGCAATTATACAATGGAATTGTATTTCCATATAAAGGGTATTTAAAAAAAAAATGTGTCAGTCCTTGATAGGAGTTAGTAGCAAAAGAATTGCGGTCAATGGCAACTGCCGTCACGCAAGGAATGAATCACCATTCACCAAAGGATTTGTGGGCTATTTAGTTAATGGAACTGGGCCTCAGTACTAAACTTGGATCAGGCCTAACCTAATGGGAAAGTCCAAATTTTATGCTCCGTCACTGAGTGCCTGTAGCGCCATAGCTGGACTAAGAGTCCTAGATGTAACTCAACTACGGAACTACATGTTCAATAAATAGAGTTATTTATTGGATTGTGATTGTCCTAAAATATAAATTTTAAGGTGGGTGACAAGGACTAAGGTAACTTGTACTCTATAAAAGGCCATATAATAGAATGATTAGGCTTCATTTAAAAAGAAATGTACTTTCAGTGTTTAAAAACTAAAAATAGGTAAATGATGCCTTGTGATTTTTTTATTTTTTAATATTTTGTTGTGATAAATATAATGTTAATATATTAATTATTTAGTTAGTTATTAAATTTTTAATTTTTTTAATCATCAATGATTCTTATTTAATTTAATTTCTAAATACGTATTCATGTAGCAATGAATCTAAAATAGTTTAAAACTGTATAAGCGTTTATCGACATAAATATCCAAATACAAATAATTTATTAAATTTTGAATACTTATAACATAAATTCATATAAAATATTACCCCACCTAAAGTAATGTTATATATAGACAACATTAACTTAAACTCATACAATATTAATAATAGATATATTCAAGATGATATAAAATATTTGTTCCAGCTTAAACATTAATCCTATACATAAAAAAGCTTAAATCTTATGTGTTTTTACAGTAAGCTCAAATCTTAATCTTAAATTCAAGTTTTTATACGCAGATGCGTTAAATAGTTTATTATTTATAATTAATTCCATAAAAATTAACTATAGTGTATAAAAATATTTAAAGAAAAAAAAAAGAAAAAAAAAAAAAGAAGAGGTACATTCTTGAGTTGAGATTTGAGAATTTCCCGGTTCAGGTTGAACCGTTAAATATTAAGAATCTAATGAGTGACGCAACGCGACGCAACGCGACGCAACACAACGGCTATTAACCCCTTAGCCCATTCTGTCCCACCCAATAGCGCCAACCTCACCTCCTTTATCGGAATGTGCGATCCAGCTCAGCAACTCACTTTACATCCTCACCATTCATTAATTTTCCCCTGTCACCAAACCACTCGGTTCCATTCTAACTTTGAATTCCCATCCGCACCGTAATAAAACTCCTTTAACTACCGAAAATACCCCTCCAACGTTCACATTAACCTTCGTCTTTATTGAAGCAGCCAAAGGTCATTATTGTCGCAGCAGAAGCGGCTTCCGAAAGACCCTTTTCCTGAACTGGATTTATTTTCATCCATTAGTATTTATTTATATATTTATATATTTTCTCTCTCTTCCTGCCCTTTTTCCATTGCAACAAGACAGTGTGTGTTACTCTCCGACGAAGGCTTCGGCAATGGTGAATCTTGCGCTCTGAGCTTCCTTGTCCAATAGCTCACTGAGTCAAATTACTGAGTCGAGATCTTCCAACATGTTGGACGGAATACTCGGCAGAGGCTTCACCGCGAAATGGTTCGCACTCTGTGCTCTGTTTTCTTCATTCTTTTTGTTTGATGAAGAAAGTATGGTTATGCTTCTGACTACGATAAACGTGTTTTCCTCTGCTGCTCTTTTGTTTTCAGTAAATCGTTGATCAAATTGACGAAGAGTCGGATCGATGTGATACGGAGGAAGAGAAGAGCGACAGAGAAGTTTCTGAAGAAAGATATTGCTGATCTATTGCTCAACGGTCTCGATATCAATGCCTATGGAAGGGTAATTTATCCCCTTTTTTTTTTTACTTTTACTTTTTTGTGTGTTTTAATTTGTTCAGTATAGTTTCTGGATTCTGTTAAGTTAGATTATTGAGATGCTAATTTTCATCGAGTAATGGATTACAATAGAATAGATTTTTAATTGTGTTTGATGATTTTGTTTCAATTATAAGTTTTGTCTTGTTGTGAAATGTTTAACAGGCTGAAGGACTTGTGGTTGAGTTAACACTGTCCTCTTGCTATGGTTTCGTTGAGCAATGCTGTGAGTTTGTGTTGAAGCATCTCCCTGCGATGCAGAAACTGAGGTATTAGTTTGTTTTCAATTTCTGCTTCGATATTTGATATCCCCTCTATCTCTTTTGTTCATAATGATCATTTAAACTCAGAATTATGACTTGTGTAGTCAATCTGCCAGTGCTATTCGTTAGTAACATAATTGCTTTGGCCAAAAACCAATTTTACTCTTAAATTCGTTGGCTGAATGGGGATATATGATGCATGGTATGGATACACATGCGCTAATATAATTCTTAAAAAATATAAATGAAGAATAGAAAATAGTGGTTATTATTATAAAATCATTTATAAAATAGAAAGTATCATACTCGTATCCCGCATCTCATTGCTCGCAAATAAAACGAATGAGTTTCAATAAATAAAGAATAAAAAAAGGTGGAAAATTTGAGAGAAGGGCAAAAAAAACAGGTCGCTAAATTTACTTAAAAAACTGTCAGTTTTTTGCAGGGGGCTCAACGTATATCTAATGCAGCCGCGCCTAGTTTTATTTAAGTCAAGTCATACTCTAGCCGCCTATAATTTTTTAAAATTAATTTAAAAAGTAACTAAGTGTACCGTATCATATCCATTACATGTATTACGTAACGGATACACCAAAATAGAATACCATGCTTCTTATCGTAAAAAAAAAAAGAAAAAGAATACCATGTTTCTCTGGAGATGAGGATTATGGGTAAGTTAGTGGTAGTGTTTTATCTTGTGATATCCTCAGCAACTTTTCTCTCCTTATTGTCTGATCAACAATCACAATTGTAGAAATTGCATCATTTTTAGAGAAAAAGATTTTCTAATTTCTGTCTATTTAATGGTCACCAACCTACTGAGTACTGACTACACCATATAAGAGTGTGCATCTACAGGTTTATACGCGTGTAGTTGTTCTGTGTGTGGTTGAACATAGTTTTTACCTTTGCGGGTGCAGTTTTTCATGTTTAGGTACCGATTACAGTCTTCCCAAGCAATGAACGAATTTTAGTAATGATTTTGGTGAGATGAACTGGTCAGAATAAATGACGCATTCAGTTTATGATGTAGGAGGGGGCGGTTGGAGTTATGTTTATTTATTTTTTGGTTGACTAAAGTTGTGGGTTGGACACCTGTAACTGTCACAAACGTCCCAAAATTGTTATGGTTGGGTAGTCGTTGTACGTTTTTCCTTAAATAAATTCAGAAGTTGAATAATTTTTTGATCAGTCAGAAGTTGAATAATTGACACAACTGCTTCCATTTCTTTTACAGTGGTTGCCCTGAGGAATGTAGGATGGCTGTATCGTCTCTGATGTTTGGGGCTGCAAGATTTTCTGATTTACCAGAGTTACGTGACCTTAGGCAAATATTTCAGGAGAGATATGGGAATTGCATGGAATGTTATGTCAATCAAGAGGTGATTTTCATCTATGTTAGAATACAATTAATGACTTTTTCTGGTTTCCTGTACTGACTAAATATTACAAATTATCAGTTTGCTGCAAAGTTGAATTTCAAGTCTTCTACATTGGAGAACAAGGTCAGCTTGATGCAGGAGATTGCATCAGAGTTTTCAATAAACTGGGACTCCAAGGCTTTCAAACTGACGATGTCGAGATCCTCTGCAAATGCACAGGTGCTGTCTTCTGCATTTTGTACTGGTTTCGTTGTCAAAATTGAATACTCAGATAATTCTTACTTCGTTTCAAATTTTGAGAACGTATGTAAAATTGCTAATATTTGTTGTACAGGGCCACAATGCATGTGTGCCTAACCATGATAAACCATCACATGGCAAGGATTTTACCCAAAATGAAGTAAGGAATGATGTCTTGTTAGAGAAAAACTGTGATCTTGCCAATAATGAGTGCAGATTTCAGAATGGCAAGGAAGCTGTTGTCTTAAACAGACTTGACCACGATCTTCATTCTAAATCCTCATTCCCTGGAAATGGTTTCAAGCCACTAAATGGTCATGAAGTTCTTCGGAAAAGGGATGGCCATGATAATTCAGGAAGGCAAGAGATTACTGTTGAGAAGAGTGATAGAGGCTGTTGGAAGGAGGCTAGTATTCTAAAACCGATTGGACATCCATCTCAGCAGAAAACAGTGGAACAATTTGAAGGTGGTTCCAAGCTGCAGTATAGTAGGGGGAATATCACCCCTTCAAGAGCCAACCAGGGTAGTATGCTAAAACCGCTTGGACATCCATCTCATCAGAAAAATGTGGAACAATTTGAAGGTGGTTCCGAGCAGCAAAGAAGTAGGGGGAATGCCACCCCTCCAAGAGAAAACCAGGTCAATATGCTAAAATCGTTTGGACATCCATCTCAGCAGAAAATAGTGGAACAATTTGAAGGTGGTACCAAGCTGCATTATAGTAGGGCGGATATCACCCCTCCAAGAGCAAACCACGGTAGTATGCTAAAATCAATTGGACATCCATCTCAGCAGAAAACAATTGAACAATTTAAAGGTGGTTCCAAGCTGCAAGATAGTATGGGGAATACCACCCCTCTAAGAGAAAACCAGGACACTACAACTTCTAGGAAGTCTTCTAGTCATGCGTGGTCGCGCTTCAAGAGTAAGGCGAACGAGCCATTTGCTGTTAATCATGCTGGCCTACCTGGTACTGATAAATCCGAGAGAGAAAATCAAAGGGGTGAAACACCTACACTGAAGCCCTGCTACAGTAATGTCATTCCGCCTCCATATCTTAAACATCCCAATTCTAAGCAGCAGAGCAGCACACGTGGAGCCAATGAATCTTCACTTACTGACAGTGGTGGCATCTCTACATATCATTCAGCACAGGAGAAGCCTGATGCTGCTTCTGTGTTGGAAAGGAGGATTCAAATAGATTTGGATAGTTCTGACCAGGATTGGCAGGGCAATAGACATGAGAGACGGAGCAAACAGAGTCGTGAAAAAGAAATCTCAATTGGAGAAGACGCCGAAGAAGTCCCTGTGGTGAAACCAAGATCTATGCGGCGAAGGCAGTCAAGATCACGACCACCTGGTTACTACGATGCCTCTAATGAAGACTCTGGACTTGATAGAAAATCAAGGAGCAGAAGCAGGAGACGAGATGAATCAAGACGTGGTCTGAAAGCTATGCTTGATGATGAGCGGTATCAAAATGCAGAAGAGGAAAGGATAATAGATAAATTACTGATCCATTATAGCAAAAAGCCATCCGTCCTTGTGCCTGAAAAATTAAAAAGAAACTCTAAAATTCACCATGCCCATGACTCAACCAGGGAATTGCTGCAGAATGAAAGCGGATATGGATCTGATGAGACACCAGAGATGGTTAGTCATTATGCATCACGATCATTCTCCCTTCCTCGTGAACAACATAGAGAAGCGGAAATTAAGAAGAAAGTATTTACTCGTGCTGCTACATTTGAGCCAGTTAGATCACTGGAAGCTCGGCATGTGCATCCTAAGTTACCTGACTGTGATGATCTAGCAGCTAGGATTGCGGCCTTAAGAGCATGATAAAGGATAGCATAAGTATAATGCTCCTCTTTTATCAGCATGATTACACTCGTTATGATCATCACGCTTTAATCTTGTTACAATGTTAAATGTCTGGTATTACTGAAGAATGAAGATTGCTTGGTGGTGCTTTTATTGCAAAATGTTGACTACTTCGGAGCTGTGCTAAATCATCATAGATGGTCCCGTCTGTGTTGGTTGACAATAGTAACTTTGCCATCATTTTACAGATGCAGCTATAGGTCATAATACGGAACATCAATTCAAGTTGTCTTTTATGATTGTAGAAGTGTTTGTAAAAAGAAAATTATGGTGTTGAGACAGACGCTATTCAGAGCCTCCTACTCACCTTTTTTTTTTTCTTCAGATAATGTTGTTTTCACATTTATACATACATTATTTAATTGCTTGATTATTTTTTATAATTGTGTTACTTCACATGAATATAAAATGATTTCTCACACTTTAATGCATGAATGTGGCGCATGTGGTTGAAGTTGTACAAAAGGTCATTTTTAATGTGTCACTTCCCATTTTAAGGAACAATCAGAAAAAGGAAAGCAGTGAAATTAATCTGTAGAGTTTACTGAATCGAGGAAGAATAATGCAGATGTAAAACTTTTGTTAGTTTTACCATGCGAGCATGCATATGGCAGTAAATTAGTAACAAATTGACTGCTCTGATCTAGAATGTCAAAACTGATCAAAAGTCCAACCAAACTAGCTCAGAGCAAAAAGCCTTTGGTGTTCCTTAGGACCATTTCTCTTTTTACGATTCGCATCCGTCTGCATCCAAGCCTCCTTTCTAAGGCAAAAGGACTGTTTCCCGCCAAAAAGGACTTTTTCTTACTTCTTACCGCCCCCTATATTACCGTGCCTCTTCTCTACGAAGGAAGAGACAGAGAGAGTAGTCAAGTGAAGATGAAGGGCTCATCCAAAGTGATTATGGGTGCAACCTTGGTAATGGTGGTGACCCTTGCAGTGGTCCTAGTCCTTATATTTGTGCTGCTAGCTGAGCTCTACTGTCCCCTCTTACTCCGGAGTCGCCAACTCAGAAACAGAAACTCCAACAACAGTACTATTCCCGATGCCAGAACCAATGCTTCACCTTCTCACACAGACACAGCCTCACTCCCCCAACAACAACAACAACAGTCTCCACCATTCCGCAGCATTTATGCACAAGGAGTCCTCCAAGCTCCAAGAAGCATCCTTCTCCCCGCAGTTTCTAGCAAAGAAGACAAAGCTGGGCCAAGGAAGCAGAAACACTATTCTCAACTTCTTCAAATCCAAATTCAACCCCAAGAGTCAAATTCAAGCCCTTCCCCACCACCATCCTTCATATCCATAGCACCCTCAAGACCAAATCTTTGTCATGATGATGATAAACAACCTTGCAATGGCGGGGAACAACACCTTGTGTACATTACCAACCCCATTTATGAGAGCCAAGGGAGTGGAGCAGACACCCCATTTGAGACACCGGACACTTCACCTTCGCGCTTGGAAAGAAGTGGTTCTTCTGAGGAAGATGATGCAGCAGCTGAGTCTTGTGTTACTCACTCACCATGTTCCCCACCTTTGACGCCAATGAAGAAGCTCCCTGCAGTGGCTTCTTCCGTTTCCCTAAGAGACGCAAGGTCCTTGGCCACTTCATGCAGTGATTCACGTAGCAACAATGGTCTCTCTTCATCCTTCGCTTCCCCTTGTACCTCTCCTTCATGGTAATTGTGGTTTTTCTTACGAGGGTAGTTTTGTGAATAAAGTAGTAGTGGCAGCATAGCAGCAGGGTGAGAAGAAGCTACGAGTACTTTCTTTTGGCAGGCGTGGTTATCATAGCGCCTGTTATAATAACACTCATGCCATGGCATGATCGCAATTCAACTTTTTTATTATTATTAGGTAAATATTATTAGTATTTTTCAGATATTGATTAAGGAATTAAAAAATGTGTAAAATTATATTGTTTATAATTTTTTTAAATTTTTATAATAATATTTTTTTTAATTTCTTAACTAATTTTTTAAGAATAATGATTAGCAAGACGCATGATATTATTTTATCTAGGCTTTCTTGTATTAGCTAGTTACTCTATTTTTCCATCGGCATTGTACACTCTGCTTGTTTTTCCTTGGAAACTTGGGTGGTGCATTTCCCACTACCTTCCTCGTCACTACTACAAATAAGGCCTACGATGACGGTTATTTAGGCCATACGATGACGGTTCTTCAGATATCATTGATATGGGTGTCATTAAAAGTTGGTACCTTCGATGACGGTTCAAAAAAA
>CM023945.1:30679065-30693116 GCA_013407115.1 Glycine latifolia
AACCGTCATAGAATGTGTGTCGTTAAAGGGCCTATTTGTAGTAGTGTGTTGTGGTTAGCTGGTTAATTAGCTTTTTCTTTGGCAACTGAAGCCAAATAAAAAATAAAAAAAGGTTCCAATAGAATACCCAATCCAAAACCATGTGCTTTTTTATATTCTAAAGTTTTTGTCACTCCTTCTCACTTTGCTTATTTACACTCTTTGGCGTGTGACTTCGGGTTTTCTAAGTGACTCCATGGATATCAAAGGTTGGTGCAATTCTGGCAGGAGAAGAATCCAATTGGGGAAGAGTTACAATGAGATTGAGCATATAAACTCGCTATCAGCCACTGGAACAAGCAATAAGTTGAGGTGGAAATTGTTGTGGATGAAGCTCAAGAAAGAGAAGAAGAAGCTTTTTGAGTCTGCATCACCCTTTCAGGTCCCTTATGATCAATACACTTACTCTCAGAATTTCGATCAAGGGACTGCACTTGATGAACCAGATAATCTTTCTAGATCTTTCTCTGTTCGGTTTGCTGATCCTTCCGTTGTACTTGTGAAAAGAAAAGGGTAGTTTAAGGCAAGGCTAAGGAAAATTGAAACCCGGCCTGCTATCTCTTTACAGTGCTGAATGCATGCTACTTATGTCTGTATATTTTTGTTTTGTTTTGTGTGGGAGGGAGTTCTAATGGTTTTCTTCTTTGTAATACCATTATTGAGTGCAAAACGAACATGATCTGAGAGATAATTAATCATGCTCTTTAAGCATATGGTCATGAGCTTGATACTTTAATCTCTAAATCTGTATTTAAAAAATCATGTGTTTGAAGGATCTTAATTTGTATCTTGAAAAATTAGTTTTGAACACTCCAGCCGAAAATAGCCGGAGTTCACCGTTATTGCATTCCACGTTCGAAGCATAGCAATTCCTAAACTCTTCCCTCAACATCTAAATGCATAATTATAAAATTTGTCAGTATGTTCATTCATGGTGGAGATTAATTTGATTGATTGTTCTTCAAATTTGCATTGATTAGTGTCTTCACAGTAGTCACTGTGTAGTAGTATAAGGAGAATAACGAATTTCTCCATCAAGAAGTAAAGAATATTTGCCACTCTCGTGTTCTTTTCTGTATTTCATCGATGAGATATACTCTAATGGTTGAAATTTTTTTTATTGACAAATATTAATTTTTAGAAATATTGGAAGACTTGAATTCGCCACCTTTTCCTCCAGTTTTTTCATTCCATCAAACTTATTTCTTCATCATGTTTGAGAACATAAATGAAGAACTTTAACTAGTGTGTACCGAACATGGGTGTTGTAGATAAGGACTTTGGCCTTTGGGCATGTCTATTTTCTCCTTCTTTGTTGTTTGATCAAATTAAGCAAAAATACCAGTTTTCAACAAAGCGATTAATTAACTAAATAAAATATTATATAAAATTAACGTGTTAAATTATTTTGCTGCAATAGCCATAAAGTCCATTATGTTGCTTGTAGAAGTTGCGAATGAGCCATAAGGGAAATCACTATCAATAGGTTTATACTCAAAGAAGCTAGAAAATCCACCAACTAACATGCATAGGGCATTATCTCTAATTTCTTTTTCTTTTTCTGAACAAATTTAACAAACAGAAAATGTAAAAAAAAAAATTATTGATGCAAATACGGAAAATATTCCTCTAAAATACAAAAGATATCAATTTAATATTTTAAGATTTTAAATATCAATTTAAAACGGATATAAAAAAAGTCTAATTTACATATTTCTCTTTTTTTTTTGTCTTGAAATATTTCTCAATTAACATATTCAAAACGTCAACAAAAAGAATTTGGCGTTCATATTCCAGATATCTGTAAGCTTGCTTATAGCTTGTTAACATGCATGTCGACCCAAAAAACCAAAATAACTCGTTAACATGCTTTGATCTTGAATTAAGATTACTTCACTATAAATTAATAAAAAAAAATAGATTACCGTACCTCTCTTATCGTCATCATAAAACTGAGTAGTTCCCTTGTCCTTTAACATTTTTTTCTTTCAAAAATCAACGAAGCTAACCTTATATGTGCATGTGCAGTCTGGCCGTCAAATTGGGTCAATTTTAACAAACCTGACCCATGATAACAGCATAATTATGACTTTAGTGATATATGTTCTTAACAAAATCGCCTTTTTTTCTAGTTTAATGTTTTTTCTTTTCTTAATTATCACAAAAAATGTATAAAATAAAATTTAGAGGTTTGGCTTTGACATGTTTTTCTTGAAATGTGAGAAATTATTAAATTATTTTATTAAAATTTCCACGTGTGTTTAGCTTGTTAAAAAGGCAAAAACACTAGAAATTGAAAAAAAATAGTTGTGGCCTCGAGGCAAAGGTCACAATCCAAGCAAATGTTGCAGATATAGCAGCACAGCAAATTTCACACATATAAGAAAAACAAATTAAACTTGTTTAGATCATGACACATGGAGTAAGGACTAAGGTCATATTCTTTAGCAGAAAAAAATTAATAAAAAATAATCTAGCCAACACGCGACGAAGATAATCACAAATAGGTATACTATATTTTTCATTTTTTCGGGTAAATAATTTAAACAAATTACCATTTACTTCATTTCTATAATTGTCTTTATGTATGTGTAGTTTTTTTAACAATGTTTTAATTGCAGTTTCTAAAACTGAGTTTTTTAAATTGTAGTTAACGTTAAGGAAACCTGCACATTTTTGTTATTGTATAATTTTTTTTTAGTGATTTATCACCATTAAAGAAGTTTTTCTAATTGTTTTATCTAGCCACAAAATGTTGCCATATATTTGTGAGAGACTATATGAACAAATATATATTTTTATCAGTAAAGAAAGGATTATACGGGTAAATGTATGAATGGGAGACTAAAATTTATGTTTTACATGAAAATTAACATTTAAAATAAAAAATAATATTCTATATAATATAAGTATTAAAATACTACTAGTTAATGAAAATATCGAAAATTTTAATTGTTTTATTATTTAGGAGAGAGAAAGAAAAGAAAAAAAAAAAAAAAGCTCACCCATCCCTTCCAGTGTTCCAGACTTGCAGTAGTAGTATAACAAAACCAAGGAACGTGAAGCAACTCAAATTTTTGGTACTCTTAACGGTTAATTAAATTAGGGTTTGAGAAGAAGAAGAGTCTTAGCACTCTCCAATGGCGACTAGGGTCCAACAATTCTTCGACGAACTCGAAGCGAAGAAAGCCATTCTGTTGAAATGCACCGACCTCTTCACCACCCTCTCCATCCACTTCTCCCTCCAACACTCCATCTCCGAGAAATTCCAATCCCTCGATTCAAACCTACAATCTCTAAATTCCCTCTCCAAAGAAACCCTCGAATCCCTCCACCGCCGTGAGACCTCCATCCCTGAGCGCAAGTCCGCCTCCGCCGCCGCATCGACGAGCAGAGGGAGGCCGCGCTCGCCGACCTCCACGCCACGCCTCCACCGGACCCCGACCTCTCCGCCACTCTCAAATCCCTCTGGCCGAAGATGGACGCCCCCGCGCTGCTGCGCTTCGTGGTGTCGAAGCGGAAGGAGTCGGCGATGCTGCGGGCGGAGTTAGCTGCGGCGATGGCGGAGGCGGTGGACCCGGCGCGGCTGGTGGTTGAGGCGGTGGAGAATTTTCTGAAGAGCAAGGTGGCCAAGTCCGGGGTGACGGATAAGAGGTAGGCGTGCGGGCTTGTGATTCAAGCGCTGATGGTTTCGGAGTCGGAGTCGAGGGAATATTCAAGAAGGATCGTGGAGAGAGCCGTTTCGGTTGTGGAAATGTGGAAGGAGCATTTGGATGGAGAATCCGAGAGTGGTGCTGCCGAAGTGGTCATGTTTTTGCAGATGGTCGTGTGTTTCGGCTTGAGGTCTAGGTTTGATGATGAGTATTTGAGGAAGCTCGTTATGCAGTTTGCTTCTAGAAGGAACATGGCAAAACTTGCTGCTTCCTTACAGTTCGGGGACATGATCATAGGCTCGTCTTTTCTTTGCCAACTTACATTTCTGTTAAATTCTGTGTTTATTAATTTTGCAAACAAATAAATCAATGGGCACCCAGTGCTTCGTGACACTTAGAGAGAGAAATCTAGTATCATGTAATAGGAAGAGAGGTACAGTGAAATTATTGATGGAGTGTGTGGTGTCTGAATGTTATTACTCTATTTCTCTCTTTTTTTACTCTCAAATAGCTTCTGGGTGTCAAAAAATCATTTTTCTACTCTATAATTTATAGGCTAAAATGCAAGGAACCTTCTTCAACTATGGCTCATCTGTTAAAAAATAAATAAATAAGAATACCCTCCCTGTGGCGATGAACTTCATTTCGATTTTTAGGGGGTGCTAGATGTTATTCCAACATTGTACACTATGAAACACGGATACGACAAAATACAAGCAGAATCGCATCAGACATGACCTACGGATACGGCAAAATACAAGCAGAATCACGTCAGACATGACCTGACACGTCGACACGCTGCAGTCAACATCTCCGACACATTGACCGTTGCGGACATGCGAATTTGATCGTGTCAGTCACCGTCAATGACATTTTCGTAAAAATATTACATTTAATAAAAATTAAACATCAGAGGCGAAGAGAGGCGAAGTGATTACACGATCAAAGTGCTGTGCCGTCAACAAGAGAGGCGAAGTCTTCCTGTTTGTGTTCGCGGCCGCGCCGGCGCTCCAACAAAGAGGCGAAGTTCGCCGTTCCCCCCGTGTCCACTAGCACAGTAGCGCTCCTGTCCAGAGAGCAGAAAGCGAAAAAGCGCCGCCACAGGTAAGTGCTCTGACCACCAACCTCAAATCCTTCCTTGCTTTGGACCACCAACACCCACTTCTTCTGATTTGCTTTTCACGCGGACCACCAACACCTAGTCGTCCACTTTCTTGCTTTGGACGACGTTTGGATTAGACTAGCTAAGTATGAACCCCACAAAGATGAACCCGTGTGTGAATACCACTTACCAGTTACCAAATAAACTTAAGTGGTGCTTTGGTTTTACCCTTTTACCCATTATACGTGTGTAGCATAGTTCTTAGCACAACTTGGTGATGTTTTCTTTTTAATCTTCTTTGTTGCATCTTTATTTTAATGCTTTATGTGTTGGACTGTTATTCGTTGTTCATGTTTGATGAAAATGTTCAAGGTAATCTCCATATATTTTATGTTTGTATATTAATATTTTTTTTTTCTTTCTCTTAATAATAATATGGGTTATTTATTTCTTATTTTTAAAAATAAAAAAATTAAAATACAGTTTCTTTGATTTTGATTTTTTTTATTAATGAGTATTATTAGTTTAGTTTAATTTTTTTAAAAATTATTAAATATTAAACTAAATATATATTATATAAATTAAAAATATTATTTAATATTAAAATATGTCTTAATATGTCAAAATTCATAATTTTTTAAGATTTATGTGTGGAAGAATTAAGTCGTGTTGTGTCTCATATCACTGCCTGGTATAATGTCTTTGTCATGTCGTGCAGCTGGTTGAAGTTCCGTCTTTTATTTTTTTTCCCTCACATAGTTATTGATAATATATATTTTAACGTTTTCCCTCTAAGAAGAAAATGGAACACTGACTTAGTCATCCAGATCCCAAATTTAATTGCAAACCCGCCTTCGAAAATCTCGTCATGACGTATCTGAACAAGACACAATTGTTTGCTTATACAATTTATTATTTGGAGAATAGATTATTCGCTTTAATTTGTGATACTGCTTTCCTTAGCATATAAAGCTATCATCACAAAATATCATATTCATACTTGTACACTATACAGTACACGCGCATTTATACAGTAGGAAGACGGTTCCGCTCCGTGAGAGCAACTGCACAAGCATATCATATCAACTAATTTTAAATATATGCCTTTCCTATACTAATGTATAAATATGTACAAAGTTAGGCAAAGTTCACATCAAAAGGAAAGTCCAAAGTATAATATATAGACTATAGATTAGTGAAGCCCTTTGTCAATTATCATCCTGGAGATTTTCCTTTTCATAATCGACTTCGGCCTGTCATCATCAGTGACTAAAACGAGAATAAAAAATCGTTGAAATATGTGCGTATAAAGAATAAATTAAAAATCTTAAAAAAAAATTAAAACAATTTTGATCTATCTCTAAAATATAGATTACTTCAATTAGAAGAAAAGTTAAAATATTAAAATTATGTGTTAATATATTTGATGATGTAATTGATGATATATCTGAACCAATTCAAATTATATATATAATTTATTATAAGGTTATCAAAGTGTATTACAATTATAGACCTTTAAAATTATTCGTACTGGAAGAAAATCCTAATCTTTAGTATAAACTATAAACCAAAAAATTATATTAATATAGTCAGCATAAACAAAATACATAAATGACATTGTATAAAATAACACGAATAATAAAAAGAGAAATTTGAAATGGTAGCTTTAACAGAGTTAGGAGCCAATATAAATTACATACAAGATATTATTAGTGCAAATGCAACTAAAATTTATGTTATCTAATGCAGATGGAAAAAAAAAACATGTAAAAAAAATAAAATATGCTAAATTTGAGAAATTCAACGCAACAGAAGATACTTGGTAATACTATATAAGATTATAATGAAGAAGATCAAATTGAATGAAGAAGAAAAAAAGACAAGATTAGAAGAAGAAAAGTTTAGTACCAAAGCTTATTAATCTAAAGTTAATCAACTTTATATTAATAAAGGACAATAGTAAGTAATAATTAAAAATATTATATAGTAAATAATTTGCAATGCAAATTTAAGAAATATATTTATATATTTAAAATATTTTATAAAAATATTCATACAAAAATTTATTTCCTGCATTACATGGGTCACAAACTATAGTTAATCTAAAGTCAAAAGTAATTGATTGAGTCATCAAGTTGGTTCATATGGAAAAATAAATAAATTCGAAAACCCAATCAATTATAATTGATTTGATTCATATTTAAAGTGGGAAAAAATACAATTAACAAAACCAACCCCAAAAAAATTAATTGATTTAATTTGGATCATTAGATTAATAAGGTATTTCTCATGATTTTTAATTTATTGTGATAAAAAAATATTGTGTTAATTTTTTATATTTTAAATATATATTTTACATATTGTAATATTTTTCTCATTATTATCTTTTGTATATTTATCGTTTCAAAATAAAATTATGAATAAATTTTTATTTTGAAGCAAAAATAAATTATTATCGTTTCAAGATGTGATATAATATGAGACCCAATTTAAGTTATTAATTAGTTCAATATTAGAGTAAAAAACATGTAAAAATACATAAATCTAATCGATGTGATAGTGTGAGACTCAAAGGAAATAAATTAAGAATTTAAGATTTAATTTTTCATTGTAGATACTTATAAGAAGAATTTTACATTATTATTTAATTATAAATTATCACTAAATTTATCATATTTTATATAAAAAAAACTATATGAATCATACCTAACCTAATAATTCCTAAATAATTAATAATGTAAAATTTTATATAAACTGTTAGTTTTAATAATTAAAAAATAGCCACACGATCAACACGTTTCCCAGGGTACCATACTCTTTCCCCGGTTCCCCCCTACAAACTTGTTGCCTTGACCCTGCCAAAGGGGACATATCAAATAGAAAACTTGGTAATTACAAGAAACTAAAAAACTTATTAATGACAGCGATGAAATTAAGAGCAAGGGATCACATTAGTTTGCTTCAATAATTAAAAAATGTGACATGATTACCAGGTTTCCCACTGTCACCATTCTCATTTCACCCTCCTTAAGACCTAACTTGTTGGCGGTGTTGCCCCAGAATATGGAAATGATAAATATAATTAGGGTGTGTATGATTATAGTTTTTCATAAATATTTATAAAAAAACAATTTTGACCTTTAGGATAATAAAACTGTAATCAAACATGCTTTAAGTCTATTTATTTATTATAATTTTAATAAAAAATATTTTTTGATCTCATTTTCTTTCGACTTCTTTTTTTTTTTTTTCCTATCTCTCTTTTTTCTACCTTTGTAGTTTGTACAGTCCAGAATTCGCTTTAAGTTTGCTCTTTCCCTTCCCAAAATAGTTCTGTCCCTGGTAGTTCTAATTCATCAGGGGATCAGATTTCATAATTGGATATTTCTCCCAAATTTAAACATTATCCAAAAGATTCCCTGTATATTTTTTTGGTAATGATTCTCTGTGTATTAAATTTAGATAATTAAGACTTTTGTTAATATGTGATTTAAAAATAAATATTTGTTTATATTTTAATTAATACTATATAACATGATAAGATAAAATGAAGTACAGATAATAGAATATTAATTAATTTTTAAATTATATGAAATTTAATAATTTAATCTACCTATGACGATTTAAATCATAATATACTTATGAAAATTAATTTATAATTATGATAGACATGGGATTTTACATAATTTCCATCTAATGTCGATTAATACGTGATCCTATGATGATATTTTATCGCATTATATGTAAGAGTGGTGCTAGTCTGTTTGCATATTACAAGACTCAGTTCCCAACGACTGGTTCTTCTTTCTCTCTGTTGCTTCGATTCATTCACACAACTCAACCATGACTTTGACTAATGGCGATGCAGCTACTGCCTCCCTCAACAAGGTCCCCACGGTCAAGTTCACCAAGCTCTTCATTCACGGACACTTCGTTGACTCTGTCTCAGGTTCATTTTTTTTTATTCCTCTGCACTTTCTGTTGGCCCATCTAATTATCTGCTTCTTCTACCTTTCTATGCTCCTCTAATTTCTATTCCCTTTTCTCTATTTTTTTTTTCCCTTGATGTACATGGATCAAAATGAAATACTCCAACTATTATGGTGTGACATAATTCGCATATATATTATTTTGACCTTAAGCATATTGTTAAAAGTTTGATTTCCAGATTTTTGTGTATGAAAAAAATCTATCATGAGAGGTCAACTCTTTAAATTGTGAGAGATCAGTCTCTTAGACGAATGGACAGATTAGTATTTGAGTCTCGGTGGAAGGAAAACCTTGATTCCAACAAAAAGAAATAATGGAGTACACTTACCTCTGTTTCAGGACACATGTAAAGTCATGAATTGTGATTTAACTCTCAATAATGAGTATATATATATATATATATGTTTGGATTTTTGTTTGAACAAGAAGTTTGTCCATTGTAAGTTTATGTTCAAACTATAATTTAGAGGTTAATTATCTATACTTGTG
The DNA here is from genome assembly GCA_013407115.1 of Glycine latifolia. Lineage (NCBI taxonomy): Eukaryota > Viridiplantae > Streptophyta > Magnoliopsida > Fabales > Fabaceae > Glycine > Glycine latifolia. The sequence goes on from CM023945.1 coordinate 30,688,339, forward strand.
TCAACAGTACTACGTATGGTGTCTCAACTCTCAACTAAGTCTTATATACTAATATATATGACTTTGCTAAAACTCTTGTTGAAAAAACAGGAAAGACATTTGAGACAATAGATCCAAGAACAGGAGATGTTATAGCGAGGATCAGCGAGGGAGATAAAGAAGACATTGACATTGCTGTTAAAGCAGCGCGTCATGCATTTGACAATGGTCCATGGCCTCGCCTTCCTGGCTCTGTACGTTATTTTTTTCCCTTATCGTTTTTTTATACTATGCACAAGGAGATTAATATATGATAACTATAAATATAAACAAACATAATTAAGATTACTGCAGATACACTAACTTCACTTGGCCAAATGATGAGGAATGGATTCAATTTATGCATTTGGGTAACTATTTTTTAATTATAGAACTATAGAGATGAGATTTTCACTTCATATGATTTTTCATGAAGAAAATAATTCAAATAAATATATATCTATCTATATATATAAATAATCTATTTAATCTAATTGATAAAATAATATGTATTAATATTCATATCTTTAATGAATAATTGAATAGTTGGATTTTTTGAAATTTCAACCTTATATGTTGAATTTTCAAAATTTCTTTTGTTCCATTCTTGTTGGGATAGAGAACTCATTATTGTCTAGCCTGTGTTACCTGAGGTTATGAAAAAAGTCGAAATTGGAGATCTAGAGTACTCATCTTGAGATCCAGACTCATAGGGGAAGCAATAGTAGGAAATTTTATGCAATGAAACAGTCATAAGATAATAATGAAATAATATTATTCTTAATGGGATAAAAGAATTCCTTATATATAAATATATTATTTAGTATTCCTATGTCTTTGAAGAAATAATTTGAAAATAAAACAGAAATTTTAATATCAACGTAAAAAAAATTAACATTTGTATTTAATAGTATATTTTCACGATATTTCACAAAACTGATATTTTCTAATTGGTAATATGATTTAAATTATTAAATAATATGTTCATGTCGATATAAATTTTATATGTTATAATTTATACAAGAGCTGACATTAAATTTATAAACAATATAATTAAGATTAATGCGGACTGCAGTTACTTCACTTGGCCGAATGATGAGGAATGGAATGAATTTATGTATTTGGATAATTCTTTTTTATTTATATAAATGAGAATTTCACTTCATATGATTTCCTTGTGAATGAAATAATTTAAATAAATATCTATATATAGATAATTTGTTTAATCTAATCAATAAAATAATATGAATTAATATTCATATATTTAAGAATAATTGAAAAGAGGGATTTTTTTTTAGATTTCAACCTTTTCTTTGAATTCTCAAAATTTCTTTGGCTTCATTCCGATTGGGACAGACAAGAACTCATCAGTGTATAGGTTGTGTTACCTTTGGAAAAGTCAGAATACGAAAACACTCATCTTGGGACTCATTCCTATGGAAGTGGAAAATTTTCTATAATGGAACAGTATTTTCGAATGGAATAAAATAATTCTTTTTATAAATATATATATTATTTAGTATTCCTATTTTTTCTATTAATTGAAAAAATAATTTGAAAATAAAACAGAAATTTTAATATCAACGTAAAAACAATTAACATTTGTATTTAATAGTATATTTTCACAATATTTCACAAAACTGATATTTTCTAACTGGTAATATGATTTAAATTATTAAAGAATATGTTAATGTCGATATAAGTTATATATGTTATAATTTATATAAAAGAACTGACGTTAAAGTTATATGAAAAGATTACGATAATCTTCGAAATAGATATTATTAAGATTCGAGCATGCAAAACCCGGCCATGTGATCCAGACTGCTATATGAATAATTAACATCAACTTTCTTAAAATATTTTTAGGGTAAGATATTGAGTAAGAATTTTGAGATAAAATTTGGTGTTTATTAGATTTTTTAATAAAGATAAATAGATTTTCAATATGAAAAATGAGTTCTTATAAAAAAATTTTAAGATCTACACAATGTTCAAAAAATAATATTTTTTTTCTCTTTCTTTTCCTAAGATGTTAAAATGATATTTATCATTAAAAAAATGAAAAAAATATTAAAAGATCTTCAATCATACATGATATTATAGATTCTACCAAAAAACGATTTAAAATCTCAATTTGAAATCTATCACTAAAAATACTTTTATATAATTTCTGATTATTTAATGCTAAACCCATGTGATCCAGCTTGTAATGTCGATGTTATCAATTTCAATTTTTTTACAACCATCGATGCCAATATTATTTAAAACACAACTATGCATAAGTTACAAGTCACTCACAATGAGTTGGATTTATGAAATTTAAATATGACTTAAATTTTTTACATCTCATTTTAATCGTGTAAAAAATTAACACTTCTTTTATCGTATATTGCAGTATTATTTCATAATTTTGATACAATTTATAGTTGAAACATAATTAAATTTGTCAAATGTTATTATTAGAATAAATATTACATGAAAATAATATTGAAATTTAAATATATTATTACTCCTATGTGCAAGCGTGACTACGGATGTCGGTTTGGTTTAAATGTTACCAAATGTAAACTTAAAAAACACACCTAACGAGACATGTTTTTTTTAATAAAAAAAAAGTTTCTTACATTCAAACGGCCGTTTGATGATTTTAAATATTTGAAACACACAAACTATTAATAATTAGTTGACACTCCCCTAAAATTGGAAGAATAAGAAGAAGATGATGTTTATAGTAATGAATTTATATTGAAATTGTTGTATAAATATCATTTAGCAATGGAGTCATATTACGGCTTGAGGTAGTAGTGATGGGTACTTACGATAAATATAGTTGGCCATAATCTCCAAAGTAATTCGTTGGTTGCTCTGAAATATTGATAAATTAAGAATTTGAGTTTTGTTTAATATGATCATGTTTATATTTTCGGGAGTTTATTGATGTTTTAACTTAGTTATTCCAATAAATATTTTTTAATTAGCCACTGGTAATCTTGTAATTGCTTGTAATTTTTTAGTATCATGCGTCCAGAATGTACAGTAATTTTATTTGTACAATATTTTTTTATATTACGTTAGTTTTGTTTGAGTGATAAAACAAGAGAATTACACGTTCAAAAGCCACCCCCTCCCCCTCCCCCCGAAAAAGTAAAAGAAGTGGCTTAAAGAAAAATGTGAAAAATAGCGTGCTACCATCATTTTCTTTGTCTATATCTGGAGAATGAATTTTATCATATCATATATGCAAGCTTTGTCAGTGATCGCTATGAACTAAAAGTCACAAATTTATTGGGACGATTCGAGTTGATATAGTGAGTCAGTTTACTGAAAAAAAGAAAGTTGTATAAATTTTTCAATTCAATTTTATATATAGAGTTCATTAATTTTTTATGTAGTGTCCTGGTAAAATTTTATATATTATCAACCAATTAAAAAGCATTCTAACTAAATCTTTAAGGTGCTTTTTATTTAAACTCTTGCATACATATTCAAAGCTTAGTTAAAGCATCTCATAAATAAAAAAACAGTTTAATTAAAGCGTACTGTAGTTTTTTAATGAGACACAAAATTCGTTTGCGACGTATGAAACTTGACATGACATACGTGAATGTGATAATCAGGAGAGAGGAAGAATTTTGCTGAAATGGGCAGAGCTAATAGAGGAAAACGCAGAAGAACTTGCGGCACTAGATGCCATTGATGCTGGGAAGTTGTACCATATGTGTAGGAATTTGGAAGTTCCAGCAGCAGCAAACACTCTTCGTTACTATGCAGGTGCTGCCGATAAGATTCATGGAGAGGTGTTGAAAATGTCCCGAGACTTCCATGCCTATACATTGCTTGAACCACTTGGTGTTGTGGGACACATTATTCCCTGGAATTTCCCCAATACCATGTTCTACATCAAGGTTGCTCCTTCTTTAGCTGCTGGCTGTACCATGGTCCTCAAGCCCGCCGAGCAAACACCCCTCTCTGCTCTGTTTAATGCTCATCTTGCTAAATTGGTATGTTCATGTGATCCATTTTCAACAATTAAATGTTTCATTCATATCTTTATCAACCATGCATGCATGACTCAGATATAAGGTTGGTTGGGTGGTTAAAAAAAAGGAAAGAAAGGAAATGTGTCGTGGGTTCCACCCCTCCTATTAACAATTATCGATAAAAAAAATGCATGCATGGCTCTTCATCACAAGTTACTTTAGCATAAAAGCTTATAAATTAGATTATTTTCCTTATTTTGAAGGCTGGAATCCCAGATGGAGTGATCAATGTAGTGCCTGGATTTGGCCCAACTGCTGGTGCTGCTTTAAGCTCACACATGGATGTTGATAAGGTAATTAAATTTACATGTCAAACATTTAGAAGTACCATATAATCTTAAATAAGATTAGTTAAATATTATATTAATCTATATATTTGAGTATATGCTTCTTTACTCGGGGGTATGTTCAGGTTAGCTTTACGGGTTCAACACAAACAGGTCGTGAGATAATGCAGGCTGCAGCTAAGAGTAACCTGAAACAAGTTTCACTTGAATTAGGAGGCAAGTCACCCCTCATAATTTTTGATGATGCTGATATAGACAAAGCAGCTGAGCTAGCTCTACTAGGCATCCTATATAACAAGGTGAAATTGCTTTCAGGAAATCCTTTCTTTTCAAATAGCATCTAGTTAATTATGTCTCTGCTAACATTTAATTTTTTCCCATGGGACTATAGGGAGAAGTTTGTGTTGCAAGTTCCCGTGTGTTTGTTCAA
>CM023945.1:30698116-30731145 GCA_013407115.1 Glycine latifolia
GCCTCAAGTGTTGGTGAATCAGAAATGACTCCTTTAGACCCTGCTGAAGAACAAAGACTTAGGACTGAGTGTTGGCTTGCTGCTACGGGACCAAAGCAAAAGGGACGTCTTTATGGGCTTGGAGATATTGCACATGGGTATAAATGTTCAAATAACACATTCATGCAGCATATGCAAGCATCTTCGAGTCAACCAACGGAATCAGCAGAAGTTAAGCGACTAAGGGAGGAGCTTCATCAAACCAAGGAGGAGGTGAAAATGTTACATTCAATTGTATTTAAGTTGCTACCTCCAGAAGAGCGGAACATTATTGAACTACAACAACATGACCATCAGCTTCCCGACCCACCACAACCTGACCATCAGCTTCCAGAACAACAAAATGATCAACCACAGCACCAGTCAGATGACCATCAGCAACAACAACAAAATGATGAAGCACATGATGACCAGCAAGAAGATGATCAACAGAGGGACTTTAGTAAAGACTATTTTGATTACTGACTTTTGCCCTCTTTATATCCATTAGTATTGACTTATTACAGATGATGCTTTTATGATTCTGTTACTTTGAAACTTAGTTAATGACTTTGAGGTTGAATGAATATTGTTTTTAGTACTTTTATTATGTGCTTTTAAGAATTGTTTTAGTATTGTGATTAAATAATACAAATGCTGCAGGTAAAAAAAAAAACCAAATAAATGCTGCAGGTAAAAAAAACCAAATAAATGACAAAAACATTTTGCTGCTGACCAAAATTAGCGACGGAAAAATTGGTCTTTAATGTTCATATGTGTATTTCCGACGGAAAAATCCGTCGGAAAGTGCTGGCCAAAACGTGTATATTTGTGGGAATTTTGCGAGAAATTTCCGACGGATTTGCGACGGAAATTTCCGTCGGAAATTTCCCACTGATAAATACGTGGAAAATTTCCCACGGATTCTATCCGTCGGAAATTTCCCACGAGTCATTACCTACGAAAAAATCCGTCGGAAATTTCCGACGGACCAAAAAAATTTCCGACGACAAAAATTTCCTACGACCGTTTTACCGACGGATTTTTGCCCGTCGGAAATTCCGTCGGAAAAGCCGTTTTTCGACGGATTTTCGTCATTAGCGACGGATTTATTCCGTCGGAAATACCGATTTTTTTTGTAGTGAACATCTTATTGAACTCTAATGATGTTATATTCTATCAAAGAATGATCTTGAAATAACTCATGAAACGAGATTATCAACACAGACTGATACAATATTCAAAACACATACAATGTGCTCTTAAATATTTAACACTTGCCAACAGTCTAACATTTAGTGTCAGTTAAGTTTAGCTTAAAATAAGAGGGATGATTCTCCAAAGAAAGAAAACTTCACATTTAATTTTTTTTTCCTTCGTTTAGTAATGTCAAAGTATGAAGGAAAAAGAAAAATCTATATGGATTCCATATAAAAAGAAATGTTTCTTTCCAAATTGGAAAAACGAAGGAAAAGAGAGTGGAAGCTTTGTTAACGTAACAAACAAATACATCGTTTACATCAAATTTCATTTTTTGTTTAGGGTATTTATTTTATTTTATACATATCATTTTTTTATTTCTTTTCACTTTTTATATAATCAAACAAGAGGAAAGAAATTTTTTACCGTTCTCTTTTAATTTCTTTTTCCTTCTACCAGACAACTTAAAAAATTACTTCACTTTCTACTATTTTTTTTTCTTTTTTCTGCTTTCTTTTCACTTTCTTTCCTAAATCAAATATAACTTTTGTAAAAAAAAAATCAAATAAAACTTTAAGGTGAGTAATTGACAAAATGAATATTCCTCCATTGCATAATACCATCGAACCCTTAGAAGATCTCCATTGTTGCATAATGTCATCATACCCCAAGAAGACCTCCGTTGCAGAATACAAGCATTCCATATTGTTGTAATTGTAAAGCACTATACTGATAGTGATAGGTCATTTTTGTCCTTACGAATAACTTGTTCTGTTACAAACAGCCTTATCATTCGCGACATCCCATGCCAACGCATGTTGAGCCTTTTGCAGAAGCACTATTTGAATTCTTTAAATAAATAAAAGGCAAAATCACTATTTAAATTATTGATTTAAATATAATTTCCATGCCTGTAATGTTGATTTTAATTTTATTATCTAAATTTTACTTTTTTTATTTTATTATGTGAAATACTTTTATGTTTAAGTTTAGTATCTATCATTAGTCAGATTTGTAAAATGATGACATTCCATTTGTCTGTCATCTTGTTACTTAATCAGTGATATAACATTTTGTTAATCTATATATCATAATTTAATATATTTATCTTTTATTGATTAAAAAAATAATTTAATGGATCTAATTAATGGATGAAAACCAACGAATGCAAATTAAAATCAAACGTAAAAAATTTTCATTAATGAAATTTAAATAATAAAATTAAAATAAATTATATGACAGGTTTAAAAGACATGTTTAATCCTAAATTCCTTTTAAAAAATAGAAGTTAAATGGGGTTAGGTGGGAATGATTTAATAGTGCTTATTAATTGAGATGGTGTGCCTTAGCAAGAGCATTAATGATTTTCATCTGTTACACAAAGTTAATTTTTTTAAGAGTTTTAACAATCATAATAATTTTAAATAAAACATTTTTCTATTGTTTTCTATCTTTATTTATTTGTTCTTTAACATTTTTGTCAATTATTTTTTTTGTATTTGTATTGTATAAGATCCACAAAATACATGTGGCCACTCACATAATATCCTAATTAATACACGTGTTAATGTTAATTCTTCCATAAGGGTACATACTTCCCCCTCAACAATCGAGCTATTAAACCTAACAAGTTATCTTTAATACCTTATAATTCAAATGTTATTGATAATGTTGTAATCTCACTATCAAATGACATGTACTTAATTATTTACAAGTTACATATTATTTATAAGGTACACATTATTTGTAAACCACTTTAACATATCATTATTTATTAGTCAGTATCTATATGCTAATAATTATCCACAAGTGTAACCCTTCACACCGAGAGACATCTACTATCTCCACTCATTCACGGAACTTGAGCTATATGCTCATTGACACATTCATCCATTATTCACAATGAAGCTCATACACACTCCAATACACAAGACTTATTCTTATACATTATTTTCATGATTGACATGCACTACATCCAGATTTTGACAAATAGAGTAACTTTGTTTCTAAGTCAATCAATAAATTCATATTAACAATGTACTCATTGTTTATTTCATGATTCCTTAACTTATCATTAATATTTCTTCAATCCCTACTATTTTCATTAGCTAATTTAGTTGTATTAAGAACATGATTAAACAATTTATAATAAAAACAAAAAATTTATCCAATTCTTGAGAATAAATTAACAATTTCTATTTCATAAACAAAAGAATCCAATTTCTATTTCTTAAAAAAGTGTTTTGTAATATTTTTTTAAATCATTTTTAGTAAAAAATCACTTTTTTAAAGTTTAAACAATTTGCTCTGGCATAAGGATCTCGTCTCTCATGAACATCGAAGTTATTTTTTCTATGCGGAAGAACATACCTTTAATTAATATGTAAAATACCTTTTAATACACATACATATATAATTATTTATGTGAAATTTATATAATAACTTTGTCAAAGTAATTTATATAATTCTTTTGTAACATATTCATCTTTATGTAATGAAATATTTTTTTTATTTTGTGCATGTGAATTTTTTTGTTATATTTTTAAGACATTTTTTATTATTAGTTATTTTTAAAATTTTAAAAAATATAGTGTATTGTTAATTATTTAGATTTCAAATATTTTTAAAATTTAAAATTTATTTTGATTTCTTCTAAATAAAAAGAAGTTGGATATATTTCTAACAAACTTCTTTATGATTATTCATCTTGAAATAAAATTTCAGAAAGGAAGGACATTTGAGACTATAGAGCCCAGAACATATGAGGTAAAAATTACAAGAGTAAAGAAAATAAAGAAGATATTGATATTAAAGCAGCACGTCAGGGTCCATGGCTTCACTTGCCAGGCTCTGTATGTTATTCTTTTTCCTTTCTTTAATTAGATATTTTTTATTCTCTTTTATTGTGTGCGAGATATTTCTTCATTTCTCCAATTAAACCAGCCCCAATTTCTTCCATTATAAAAAATGAAAATATATGATCATTAATTTAAAATTAATAATGATCACTTTTTTCCCTCGTTTAGTAATGTTAAAGTATGAAGGAAAAAGAAAAATCTATATGGATTCCATATAAAAAGAAATGTTTCTTTCCAAATTGGAAAAACAAAGGATAAGAGAGGAGTGAAAGCTTTGTTAACGTAACAAACAAATAACTCGTTTACATCAAATTTCCTTTTTTGTTTAGGGTATTTATTTTATTTTATACATATTTTTTTTATTTCTTTTCACTTTTTATATAATCAAACAAGAGGAAAGAAATTTTTTACCGTTTTCTTTTAATTTATTTTTCCTTCTACCAGACAACTTAAAAAATCACTTCACTTTCTACTCTTTTTTTTCTGCTTTCTTTTCACTTTCTTTCCTAAATCAAACATAACTTTTGTAAATAAAAAAATCAAATAAAACTTTAAGGTGAGTAATTGACAAAATGAACATTCCTCCATTGCACAATACCATCGAACCCTTAGAAGATCTCCATTGTTGCATAATGTCATCATACCCCAAGAAGACCTTCATTGCAGAATACAATCATTCCATATTGTTGTAATTGTAAAGCACTATACTGATAGTGATAGGTCATTTTTGTCCTTACGAAGAACATGTTCTGTTACAAACAGCCTTATCATTCGCGACATCCCATGCCAACGCATGTTGAGACTTTTGCAGAAGCACTATATGAATTCTTTAAATAAATAAAAGGCAAAATCACTATTTAAATTATTGATTTAAATATAATTTCCATACCTGTAATGTTGATTTTAATTTTATTATCTAAATTTTACTTTTTATTTTATTGTGTGAAATACTTTTATGTTTAACTTTAATATTTATCATTAGTCATATTTATAAAATGATGATATGATGTGATGATGAGGTGACATTTTATTTATACCTCATCTCATCATTTAATTAATGATATAATACTTTGTTAATTTACATATCATAATTTAAGAGATTTACTTTTTTCTAATTAAAAAATAATTTAATGGATCTAATTAAAAGATAAAAATTAAAATCAAATGTAACAATATTTCATTAATGAAATTAAAATAAATTATATGAAAGATTTAAAAAACATGTTTAATCCTAAATTTCTTTTAAAAAAATCGAAGTTAACTGGGGTTAGGTGGGAATGATTTAATAGTGCTTATAAATTGACATGGTGTGCCTTAGCAAGAGAGCTGCACCAATTCATGTTCTTGTCTATGCATATATATATTTATCATCAACACCGACCTAGTCCCAGAAACACAGATGAGTGCTTTCTCTAACTCCGGCAACTCTTTCCACAAGATGCCCACCATTAAGTTTACCAAGCTCTTCATCAATGGAGATTTTGTTGATTCCATATCAGGTTCTTTAATTTAAGATTAAATTTTTTTAATGTAATATTATCAGTATTATTAGCGTTATTTTCTATTAAAATTAGCTCTTTTTTAGTAACTAATGCCAATTTTCAGTTATCAAAATAATAGTTACTCCTTTAAATTTTAATACTTGAATACATGTATCTTCGTCTCTGCACAATTTGTACTTTCAATGCACTCATTTCAGTAATAGTTTTCTCTTCGTTACTCCTTTTTTTCTTCTTTTACAACAGGTTTTTCCTTGTTTCTTTCTATTGTTTGGATATTTACATCATCTTTTTTTTTATCAGTTACTTGCATCATCTTTTAAATCTCCTTTTCATTACCATGCAACTAATTATTAAGAACTCGGTTAAATGTAAAGAATTACTACCATACTTAAATTTTTATAAATATTTTTAAAAAAGAAAAAGAAAATGATAAGGTAAGTTTCCTTAAATATTTATAACATTATATTTTAATAAAAATATCATTATCTTTATTAATAATCTATGAAATTTTTATAAAATAATGATTTTCTAAAGTTTGGAAATCAAATTCATCAAAAGTTGAAAATTTGGAGATTAAAATCAAATTTTATCAAAAGTAATGAGATTGCAAACATATTTTATTCAATAAAATATAAGAAAATACAAATTATTCTAAACTCATTTTAATTTTAACAACTGCTCAACATGTAAAAACCGAGGCATGTGATAGTATTTTCACTAAATTTACATTTTAAGCATTTAAACAAGTATATTTACTTCCTTTTACTAAAAAAATGTATCATCTTTTAGGAAAAGTAGTTTGTGCATCGAATAGGTAATGGTCTCAATTACCTTAAAAAAAGATAATGGTCTCAACTCTCAATAACAATGAAGTTAATTTTTCTACCCGAAAGGACACTGCTACAAATAACGCCTACGACGACGGTTATTTAGGGCATACGACGACGATTGTTGCAGTGTCGTTGATATGGGTGTCGTTGATAGTGGGGGACTTTTGACGACGGTTCCAAATAACAGTCGTCGTTGGTAATTTATTTGTAGTAGTGGGACATGATTATTTAATTGGAAAAATACATTTTAATACACACATACATATGTACTTATTTAGGTAAAATTTATATATTAACTTTGTAAAAATAAACTATATCATATTTTCTAACATATTACTCATTTTTATGCAATGAAATAACTATTTTTTATTTTAGTGAGTATGAACAGTTTTGTGACATTGTTAAGGTACAATTTTGCATAACTAGTTATTTTTAAAAATCTTAGCACAGTATCATCTATAGTTAAGTATTTAAATTCCAAATATTTTTAAAAATTATAATTTAATTTAATTTGATTTAAATATAAAATAGTAGGATATGTTTCTAACAAACCTCTTTATGATTATTTATATTTAAAATAGGAAGGACATTTGAGACTATAGATCCAAGAACAGAAGAGGTAATTGCAAGAATTAGTGAGGGAGATAAAGAAGACATTGATATTGCCGTTAAAGCAGCGCGTCAGGCATTTGACTCAGGTCCATGGCCTCGCTTGCCCGGCGCTGTACGTTTTCTTTTTCCTTTCTTTAATTAAATATTTTTTATTCGCTTTTATTGTGTGTGAGATATTTCTTCCTTTCTCCAACTAAACCATCCTCAATTTCAACATGTATTTTTAATCTAACTAATTAAAAAATGAAAATTGTTATCATTAATTTAAAACTAATAATTAAAATTATGATAATATATGTTTATGCAAAACTTTCAAAGGCCATACTATTGTATATAAGAAGAATGACACCTATACTAATCGTGGCCAAGCTTAACGGCTTATTTGGTTCAAAAGATGGAAATAATTTTAGGTGGATGAAATTATAAAAATAAGGTAGTAGTGTTTGATAGGTGAGAGTTAAAGAAGAAATATTTTTGAAATAGCTAAAACTCTTGTACTATTTTTACCTTTTTTTACTCATTTATCTTCTGGTATCTTCATTCTATTTGCTCTATTTTTCTCTCTATACCAAACATAGCACTATATCCATTGATTAAGAGATTAAAATGTTATCTAGAACATTTTTGAACTCTTGTAAGTGGGAAAAGACCGAAATAAATTTAAACTCACATCAGTCACATGTGTGATTTATGTTTTATTCTCTTGCAATTTGTAAAAGAAAACTTTCATTATACGTTTGTATTTAATTTTAATTTAATCGGTTTTTTTGTTTAAATTATTCCTTCAATCACATCTTATCCTCTTCAAAAATATTAATTAATATTGACATCGGTATGCTATACCAGGAAAGGGCAAAAGTTATGATGAAATTGGCAGACCTAATTGATGAAAACATAGAAGAACTAGCGGCATTAGATGCCATTGATGCTGGCAAGCTATACTATATTAATAAGGCTGTGGAAATTCCTACAGCTGCAAATGCGTTGCGGTACTATGCAGGTGCTGCTGATAAAATTCATGGCGACGTATTAAAAATGAACGGGGATTTCCATGCATATACACTTTTGGAACCAATTGGTGTTGTGGGACACATAATTCCCTGGAATGCCCCCACCCTCTCGTTTTTCACCAAGGTTAGCCCTTCCTTAGCTGCAGGTTGCACCATGGTCCTCAAGCCTGCTGAACAAACACCTCTCTCTGCTTTGTTTTGTGCTCATCTTGCTAAGTTGGTATGTATCAATACATAGTTTCATTTCCTTAATTATCAAACATGCATGGGTCTCACCAAGTTAATTATTTTAATCGAGGCTAATGTGATTGTGTTTTAAAGGCTGGAATTCCAGATGGAGTTCTCAATGTGGTATCCGGATTTGGCCCAACTGCTGGTGCAGCTATAAGCTCACACATGGACATAGATGCGGTAATAAGATGACCCATCTTCAAGACATAAGGTATTTGTGGGGTGTTGGTGAACCCCACAAACATCTTGTCTCTCCTACTAGAAAAAATTCATTCACTGGAGAGGATATTTTTCCGATCCCTAATAAGAAACTTCATGTCAAATATTTACAAGTACTAGTTTCTTAATTGATTTGACTACTAAAATTTTAGTTTCCTTCGTTGTGTTGTGTATCTTTAGGTCAGTTTTACTGGTTCAGTTGAAGTAGGGCGTGAAGTGATGCATGCTGCAGCTAGGAGCAACCTAAAACCGGTTTCACTTGAATTAGGAGGCAAGTCTCCTCTCATTATTTTCGATGATGTTGATATAGACAAAGCTGTCGAGCTTGCTCTCTTCGGCATCATGTCTAACAAGGTGAAATTCTTTCCTTTTTGAAATAACAACTACATACACATGTATGTATAAGGAACATATCAAAAGAAAATTCTCCTTAATTATCGTAAAAAAATGAGAACTACAAACGTAAATAAATAGATTATATTTGAATAACGGATAAAAAAAATCATATTTGAGTAATCAAAATTAAAAAAAGAAACAAATGACTTTTTAAATAATCACATTGTTATTGAATAATTTTTCAATTTGATCATCTATATATGTATGGTTGAATGAATAATTTTTAATTGTAGCCAATATTTTATGTATTTCTCGTTTATGCTTTCAGGGAGAAATTTGTGTGGCAAGTTCTCGTGTGTTCGTCCAAGAAGATATTTATGATGAATTTGAAAAGAAGTTGGTGGAGAAGGCAAAAACTTGGATCATTGGGGATCCTTTTGATCCCAAATCGCTGCAAGGACCTCAGGTAAGAACAATATATGGTAGCACGATTTTGTTTACACTTGTTCTAAAATATACTTGATCTTTTTTTCTAGTAACTCTCTAATTAGGAAAATGGTTTTTAGTACAAATTTATTTGCTAAAATAATACGAAATGACATGGTGTTAATTTTTTATCTTGTCTAGTTTGGTGATGGTTGCAAATTCTTGCACACTATTTTGGTACCACATCGTTCTTCTGAAATAACACAACTACTTTAGTTATCTAGTTTAAACATTTGAGTAAATATTCGTTCACTTTCTCTTTTATCCCATTTTTACTATATTTAGTTATGAAATTTATCATATATAAGCTGTTTTCTATCGTAGGCTGACAGGAACCAATTGGAGAAAATACTTTCCTATATTGAGAAAGGAAAGAGAGAAGGAGCTACCCTTTTGACCGGAGGTAATACAGTGGGCAACAAAGGTTACTACATAGAACCTACAATTTTCTCCAATGTAAAGGTAAATTTTAATTTCATCAAAGTATCAATCAACTTGGGTGTCTTCAGTATAGTTTGATAACTAACCATCGTGCTTTCATTTTTCTCATAAAAAAACATGTTTAGGAGGACATGCTTATAGCACAGGATGAAATATTTGGCCCTGTACTGGCGCTGATGAAGTTCAAGTAAGTTATAGTTTAATTTTATGATTTTTTTGTTTCTTTAGTCAAAAAAGTAAAAGCGTTTGTGGGCCAGTTGATGGATGTTGAATTTAAGTATGACATATGAACAGGACCATGGAGGAAGCAATTAAAAGTGCTAACAATACCAAGTATGGTCTAGCGGCAGGAATTATGACTAAGAATTTGGATACTGCAAACACTATGTCAAGGTCCATTCGTGCAGGCATTGTTTGGATCAACTGCTATTTTATCGCAGGGAGTGACGTTCCTTTTGGAGGGTATAAGATGAGTGGATTTGGAAAAGATTGGGGATTACAGGCCCTTCATAAGTACTTACAAGTTAAATCTGTTGTAACACCTATTCACAAATCTCCTTGGCTTTGAATAATTGAATGTCTCCTTCGTGAGCACATGTGTGTGTCTTCTCATTTGGAATAAATTATACTTTAATTCCTATGATGTGTGACTTTAAAATACTTTTTCTCTTATATAATGAATTCTTTGTTTTATTACACATTGTTACCTTACCTCAATATTTTGTATTAATTATCTATTTTAATAGAAATGCATATTAAAAAAATCGTTTTTTCCTTCTTCTTTTTTTCCTTCTTTCTTTTCAGTTTCTTTCTTAACTCATAACTTTTATCAATAAAAGTTAATTCAGTAACTAAGGATCCAACTTAAATTTCATAAAAATGCGAGTTCGAATCTTATTGATTATTTGAGGACCTTATTAATGAATCTTAAAACATTTTAATCTTGACAAATTTTTGAAATCCAATTTTCCTAAACGTTTTTGTACCAACAAAAACTCAAATATAACTTTAAAGTGAGTAATTGGCTAATGATCATTCCTCCATTGCATAATACCATCATTCCGGATTGTTGTAAACTACTATACTGATAGCTCATTTTTGCCCTTACCAAGAACTTGTTCTATTACAAGCAGCCTTAATTATCATTCGCAACATCCCATGCTATGTTGCGCTTTTTTTTTTGTTTCAAAAGAAGAAAATTACCCTGTACTGTCTCTAAACAAGATTGTACATGTGTTCACCGAAGGGGGGAATCCCAAATACCATATTAATTCTTTGCACCTTTGCAGAAGCACTATATTAATTCTTTAAATAAATAAAAGCCAAAATCACTATTTAATTGTTTAACAAAAAAGAAATTAAATGAGGTTGGGTGGGGAATGATTTAAATATTCTTTATAGTACTATTATTAAACAATAATGATAGTATTATATAATTTATTTTGTTTTACCGGCAGGTGATAGGTGTATCATTGGCGTTCTGTGGCTTTGCAAGAGCACTGATTTTCTCCACCTAAAGTCCTAAAGATGCACCAATTCATGTTCTTGTCTTTTATATATAGTCCTAAACTCCTAATTAATCATATTGCGACATTCCACTTACCGACACCATCTCTACAACAACCTCCTTTCTCTCTAACTTTGATGATTGCTCTCTCTAACTCCAGTAGTAGCCACGGCAATTCCTTCCTCAAGATGCCCGCCATCAAGTTTACCAAGCTCTTCATCAATGGAGATTTTGTTGACTCCATATCAGGTTCTTGAATTTTAACACAAACTTAAATGTAATATTACAAGTATTGTTAATGCTATTTTTAATATTGATAAAAAAATGCTATTTTTAATTAAATTAGTTTTTTAAATAATTACTGTCAATTTTTAATTATCAAAATAACAGTTATTAAAATAAAATGTCAATTTTGATAAATAAATAAATAAACAAGAGTAACAGTTATTATGAAATGTTGAAGTGGGTTGACATTGATTAAAGATCTGTAACAAACTTTTATCTTCTCATTAAGTATGAATTTGAATCCTCTTATCGTCATTTATTTTGCTTGGTAGATAATTTTTTTTAAAGAGATCTTGTGATGCCTAAGAGATAAGTTGAGTAGTTATAATTAAGTGAAATTACTCATTTGCAATAGATTTAAAAATTACTCGTGATTGGTTTATGTAGTAATCATCTAGGAGTTTAAAAATATAGTGTATTCTTTTAATAAATATATAGTCTATTGTTAATCATTTAGATTTCAAATATTTTTAAAAAGTATAATTTATTTGGCCGTCATCTAAATACAAAATGGTCGGATATATTTCTAACAAACTTCTTTATGATTATTTGAATTGAATTAAAAAGGAAGGACATTTGAGACTATAGATCCCAGAAAAGAAGAGGTAATTGCAAGAGTTAGTGAGGGAGATAAAGAAGACATTGATATTGCTGTTAAAGCAGCACGTCAGGCATTTGACTCGGGTCCGTGGCCTCGCTTGCCAGGCTCTGTAAGTTATTCTTTTCCCTTTCTTAAATTAGATATTTTTTAAGTTAAATATATTTTTTATTGCTATAAATATAAAAAAGTTTAAAATTTATTTTTATAAATTTTTATATATTTTTTATTTTTCTAAAATTAAAATGTATTATTTTTTAGTTCAGATTTAGACTTGAACGAATTCGAACCTACATGATATTTTTTAAACCTTAAATTATAGACTAAAATATATTTTTTATCCATATAAATATCAAAATATTCATAATTCGTCCCTGCAAAAATTTTGGTCATTTTTTCGTTCTCAAAAAATGAGAATCTATTACTTTTTGCCTCGGATATAGATTTGGATATATTCCAATTTAAGTGTCCTTCTTTCATTGGTTTTATTAATGGTTATGAGAGTGTATGATTTATGGGAATTAAAAACCATCATAAAATGAAGAAAAAAATCCCCCTACAAATTTGTAATCTCGCTTTTCTAACATATTTTTTTCCTAACTTTCTTCATCTTTGAATTTAATTAAACAATTTCTTTTTCTTTTTTAAATGTTATGTTCAAACCATGTCATCTTTTTCTTCTGCTTTGATTCCTTCTTCCTTTCGAAAACCTAACACATTCACTCTTAAACTCAATGTTATGAATATCAATTCCAATGTTCTATCAGAATCAAACGTCGTCAACAAATTCAACAACCTGACTTCTGAATTCATCTCTCTTCCTTGGATTAGCTTGGTGGACAGAAAAGATGGAAAAAATTAGGGAATAAGGTTAGGAAAAATGGATTTACAATTTTGTGAGTTTTTTTACATTTTGTGGTGGTTTTTAACATTAAGAATCACTCATTCTCATAGTCATTAATGGAACCAATAAAAGAGTAACATGTAGATTCATATATACTCAACCTATATCTGCGCCAAAAAGTAACAAATTTTAATTTTTTAAGGACAAAAAAAAGACTAAAAATTTTGCATAGACAAAATTTAAACATTTCAATATTTATAGGGACAAAAACATATTTTAGCCTATAGTTTAAGTTTTAAAAAATGTCACATAGGCTTTGGTTCTTCCAAGTATAACTTCGAGTAAAAAAATAACACATTTTAATTTTAGAAGAATGAAAAATATATCGAAAATTTTGTAGGGAAAAAATTTAAACCTTTTAATATTTATAGAATTGAAAAATATATTTTAGCCTATTTTTATTATGTGCAAAACCATCCCCGATTTCCTACATTATAAACTTCAATGTGTATTTTAAAATTAACTAAAAAATGAAAATTATGATCATTAATTTAAAATTAATAATTAAAATTACGATAATATATGTTTACTCAAAATTTTTGAAAGGTCGTACTTGTATACGTATCATTATCAATGACCTATTCGGCTATTCTAATCGAGGCCAAGCAGTAGGAATGGAAATAGGTTAAATTGCCTATCAGGGACTTTTGGCTTGACCTGTTTAAGGCCTAGTCTAACCTGACTTGTTTATTATAAAGGTATAAGACTGGTCTATTTAATATATATATATATATATATATATATATATATATATATATATATAATCAATTTGTCATACCTTAATTCTTAATTCTGTTCGAGTCCCAAAAAAATGGAAAACAAAAATGAAAGAAAAAATAATTATTTAAAAAAAAGAAAAGGGAAATGATGAAATGGAAAGAATAAAAAAAGGGAAAGAAAAATATTAAAATAGAAAAAAAAAGACAAAGGAAGATAATAGAAAAGGGGAAAAAGGAATGAAAATATTAAAATACGAAAAAAAAGAAAAAAATATGGAACGGAATAAAAAAAGGGAAAGAATGATAATAAAAATAAAAAAAGGAAAGGAAGATAATATAAAAAGAAAAAAAGGAAAGAAATATGATAAAATGAAAAAAAAAATAAGGGAAAGTAAGAAAGATATGAATAAATTTGATTTTAGATTTACAAATTTCTATATTCATATCTATGACAGGCTTTTAAATAGGTTAGGTCAAGCCTAAAAAAACCTACAATAAATAAATAAGTCAGGTTAGACTTTATGTTTTTAAATCAGACAAATGTCAGACCTAACCAAGAATAATCTGACCTATTTCCACTCCTACCAAACAGTTCAAAGTTGAACAATTTACTTGCGAACTCATGTTTGACTTAGACGGAGTGTAAAATGAGGAACAACAAACCCGAAACATTATTTGAAACTCTCATTATGGCATATATTTAATTTTTTTATTTTATGATAAAAATTAATAACACATAATTACATATCATATAACCATATATATAATGACTAATTAGAGACAATAAACATATGTTTTGAATATACTTTGGTGGGAAAAACTTCTAGCTCCTAATTAAAAGAAGCATGTTGAGTATGTTAATTGAAATTTGTTTTAATTGTGCTAACATAGTCTGACTTTAAGCAAACAATTAAGTGGAAAAGTTTAATTATAAAGTAAATATCGGAATGACAAATGTAAGTAAAAAAATTAATATTATTTAAGAATGAAAAAGTTGAACATGTTGAAATAAACTTACATGTGTGATTATGTTTATTGACGAAGATCTCTCTGAAGATTTAATTTTTTATATTCCGTACAAGAAAAAAATCATTATACTTTTTTGTTAATTTATAATTTAACTGTTTTTTTTCCTTGTTTCAAGTTTTCCTTCTATCTGTCCCTTCTAATCCTCTTCAAAAATCTTAATTAATATTGACATCGTATGCTATACCAGGAAAGGGCAAAAATTATGATGAAATGGGCAGATCTAGTTGATGAAAATATAGAAGAACTAGCAGCATTAGATACCGTTGATGCTGGAAAGCTATACTATATTAATAAGGTTGTGGAAATTCCTTCAGCTACAAATGCGTTACGGTACTATGCAGGTGCTGCTGATAAAATTCACGGTGACGTATTAAAAATGAACGGGGATTTCCATGCATATACACTTTTGGAACCAATTGGTGTTGTGGGACACATAATTCCATGGAATGCCCCCAGCCTCTCATTTTTCATCAAGGTTAGCCCTTCCTTAGCTGCAGGCTGTACTATGGTCCTCAAACCTGCTGAACAAACACCCCTCTCTGCTTTGTTTTATGCTCATCTAGCTAAGTTGGTATGTATCAACACATAGTTTCATTTCCTTATCAAACATGACCCTTACAAAGTTTACTTGAATTTAGGCTAATTCTATTGGCTTTGTCCCTTTTAAAGGCTGGAATCCCAGATGGTGTGCTTAATATAGTACCTGGATTTGGCCCAACTGCTGGCGCAGCAATAAGCTCACACATGGACATAGATGCGGTAATAAGAAGTTACATGTCAAATATTTACAAGTACTAGTCTCTTAATTGATTTGACTTGTAAAATTTCAATTTCCTTAATTGTGTTGTGTATCTTCAGGTCAGTTTTACTGGTTCAATTGAAGTAGGGCGTGAAGTCATGCAGGCTGCAGCTAGGAGCAATTTAAAACCAGTTTCACTTGAATTAGGAGGCAAGTCTCCTCTCATTATTTTCAATGATGCGGATATAGACAAAGCTGCCGAGCTTGCTCTCTTTGGCATCATGTCTAACAAGGTGAAATTCTTTCCTTTCAAGGAACATCTAGTAATATACACACATACACACCTATAATATAAGAAACGTATCAAATTAAGTGAGTATTCTTCTTGTTGGAAAAATTTGAACTACAAATGTAAATTATTAAATCTTATTTGAATAATCAAAATTAAAAGAAAAATACAAAAGAGTTTTCAAGTGGTTTCCTGGTTATCAACTAATTTTTAATTTTGATTATTAATATATGGTTGAATGAGCCATATTTATAGATGTAGCCAATAAATTATGTATTTCTTTTTTGTGCTTTCAGGGAGAAATTTGTGTGGCAGGTTCTCGTGTTTTTGTCCAGGAAGAGATCTATGATGAATTTGAGAAGAAGTTGGTGGAGAAGGCAAAATCTTGGGTCGTTGGGGATCCTTTTGATCCCAAATCGCTGCAAGGGCCTCAGGTAGGGACAACATATCTTTTGTTTACACTAGTTATGTATTTGGTCCTTTTTTTTACTAGTAACTCTCTAAATAGGAAAATAAATTTTAGTAATTAGTACAAATTTATTTGTTCAAATAATACGAAATGACATGGTGTTAACTTTTTTTTATCGACATTCCCATATATTTCTAGGAGCATTTGTTTCACGTCATTTTCTCTTCTTTTATATTAGGAATGTAAGAATAGAAGTGAGTGTTCCTATATTTATTAGAAGGCTATGATAATATATTCAGGAATATATTTTTATTTTCAAGAAAATTGTGCTCTCACATTATAATTAGATTTTATTCCCACGAGTAGGAGGTGAATATCTATATTCTTATGGGAACTCTCTTCTAACCAAACATATTCATGGGAATAACATTCCTAGGTATAATATTTCTAGAAATGTGATTCCAGAGAATATAAAATTATAATGTGAAACAAATATCCTTTAATTTGGTCATCATCTAATGCATCTTGTCTTGTTTGGTGATGGTTGGATGCACACTATTTTTTTACCATATTGTTCGTCTTTTATCCCATTTCCACTATATTTTTTGGTGAAATTTATCATAACTTGTTTTCTATTATAGGCTGACAGGAACCAATTGGAGAAAATACTTTCATATATTGAGCACGGAAAGAGAGAAGGAGCCACCCTTTTGACAGGAGGTAATACAGTGGGCAACAAAGGTTACTACATAGAACCTACAATTTTCTCCAATGTAAAGGTAAATTTTAATTCCATCAAAGTCTCAACCTGGGTATCTTTAGCATATATAGTTTGATAACTAACCATCGTGTTTTCATTTTTCTTATGAAAATTATATAAAAAAACATGATTAGGAGGACATGCTAATAGCACGGGATGAAATATTTGGCCCTGTACTAGCGCTGATGAAGTTTAAGTAAGTTATAGTTTAATTTAATGATTTTTTTGTATTGTTGTTTAGTACCCATAAAAAAAAGTGTATGTGGGTTTGTTCATGAAAGTTGAAATTAAGTATGATATATGGTATGAACAGGACCATGGAGGAAGCAATTAAAAGTGCTAACAATACCAAGTATGGCCTAGCAGCAAGAATTGTAACCAAGAATTTGGATACTGCAAACACTATGTCAAGGTCCATTCGTGCAGGCATTGTTTGGGTCAACTGCTATTTTACCGTAGGGAGTGATGTTCCTTTTGGAGGGTATAAGATGAGCGGATTTGGAAGAGATTTGGGATTACAGGCTCTTCACAAGTACTTACAAGTTAAATCTGTTGTAACACCTATTCATAATTCTCCTTGGCTTTGAATAATTGAATGTCTCCTACGTGAGCACAAATGTGAGTCTTTTCATTTGGAATAAATTACACATTAATTCCTTATGATGTGTCACTTGTCTCTTTTATTATTATGTTTACTTTGTTTTATTACCACGTTGTTAACTTAATATAATTTTTAGAGAGAAACAATAAATTATAGCTATTACATTTTTTCTTTCCACTGACGTGAAAATGTTCCTAGATCCAAGCTTGTATAACTTGCATGCAAATGCAATCACTCCATTAATCTTTTAAAAGAGAGAGTGCCAATTTACTCTCTAATTTAAAAACCATCACGAAATTATCGTTTGTATATGAATCATAAAAATAGCATTGATGAATCGTATTTTTACATATATGGGCTTACTAGGCTAGCGCGTTGGTTGTGGGCTGAAAACAGAGCCAGGTGGATTAGGTACCAGTACACAAGTGGCCCGTTTTATTATGGATAAAAAATATTCCCCATAAAAGTTTTTTTTTTTTAAAATAACTGTATAGTGTAGAGTATTAGGTAAAATAAATGTAGCTTAACAAATGTATATTCTTTTTTACATTCTTAGGTTTAGGAATGTTCACGACTCATTATAACTTGAAGTTAATTCTAGGTGTTTAATTTTAGAACTCATTTCAACATGTTTTTAAAAGGAATTCAATTATATTTTAAATCACTCCACTAGACCTAGTGTCCCTCTTTCTTTAAAAAATAGTGTCTCACTTTTTTTAATAATTAAATTAGTTTTAAATGATTCTCCATCCCAAAATAACACTTTGTTTTTATGGATAAATTTAATTATCCAATTATTGTAACTTAGATGTCAACAGACATTGAATTTGTGGATAAAATTTAAATTTGATCACCACAAAATACATTTTTAGTGAAAAACAAATAACTTTAATTTATCAAAACCAAAACTTTTCCACCTTTCATTCATTTTTCTATTTCTCCTTATTTCTTCTCTATTTGTCTTCAATAAATCACCTTTATTTTTCACTTCTTTTTTATTTTCATTTATCATATTTCTCTCTTATCTATCAAACAAGACATAAGAAAAACTAATAAATAGGGAAAAAGTAACAATAATTTTACAAAATTAATCTTATCATTAATATTATATTGAAAAGTTAAAGTGACATTTATTAAAATTATTAATAGAAAAAATAAATATTACATTAAAAAACTAACATAACACTTGTTTTGAAATTTTTTTCTTCAAAATATATACTTATTTTAGAACGAATGAAGCAATATATTAATAATAAAAGTTTTTAACTTCAATTTTTGTTTTGTATTTCTGTATAAAATACTTATATTAATACTGTTTATAGTACAATATAAAATCTACATTAATTTTAATTGTTAAACTTTTTAAATGACATATAATGCAAATTCATACTATACACTATATAATTATAAAAAAAAATATTATACACTATATTGGCAAATTGAATTTATTATCAATCGATAGATGGAGTTCGTATCCAAACAAACATTGTTAAAAAAAAATTCAGGTCAAATAAAAATTAAATCCTTACATTAATCTTGTACTAATACGTAGTATTCTTAGTCCAAGCAGTGCTCATTATTAAAGGAAGTCTCAATCATAGCCAATCATTTGGTTACCTTTTAATGAGCATTATCTCAGCAATCAAAAAGGCGGTCGTAGACTAGAGCAGAAAATAAAACAAAAAAGTTATCTGTCAAACACAGATTAATTTTTTAAAAAGAATTAAGGGGCATCATTAGTATTTTTTAGATGTACCTTACCTAACCTTTTCTATCAAGTATGCGAACTCAACTGAGCTGGTGTTAAAAGGCTGGTATTTCCTCTGTTGTGGGGTTACGCGTTTTGCATCAACTTTCTCATGGTTTATTTAGAACAACACAACACAAAAGTTTATGATTCTAGCGTGCCAACTAGTTTATGTCTTGCGAAAAAAATAGTTAACCAATTCTTCTTCATTCTATAAATCCCTCCGTTGCTTTCTTTATATGACCTTTTTTTTGTCAATAAATTGAATGTTTTTTTATGAGAGTAGTAGTAATAAAGTCCATGTAGTGGCTCTCATGTTCGACTTAATGACTATACTTAGTTGAGTTTGGCTGCCTATTGCGCTAAGTTTGATAGTGCCCTAGACACTATTAAAAGCTTTAAGTTGTAATGGGTTGTATATTCCTCAAATGTCGGTACATTGCATGCTAAGTAAGTTCTTCTCAAACAAACCAAATAATTTTAAATTGTTGAAGCCGAATAAATATAATTTAGATTGAATCTAAATTCTCATACTTTTGTTCCAACTCACATTACTAAGCGATCTTATTGGGTTAAATATAAGTATTATTAAAACGGACGAAACTCATTATCTCTAATCATTCAAATTGCTAAGAGGACACGGATTCCCATCGGTTGTAAAGAAACTCTAAACGGTGAAGCCCATTATCTAATTATTCATATTATTATTATTATCATTAGTTCTGATAAAAAAATTATTATTATCATTAGATACTCCTTTTAAAATTACATGTGCAAAAATAATTTCAGTTGGTTAACGCTTGATTTCAGTTAGTTAACCCTTAATTAAATACTCTTTGTCGCTCGATTGCTGCTGACTACACCTTTGAGGCTACACCAAATTCAAGCACAGGATCATCAGCAGTTGAATTTTAAGTGCAGGTGAACAAAATCCCTAGAAAAGAGGTAGGCATAATAGTAATAAATAAGATGATAAAGAGTGAGATTTACTATTGTCGTTCCTGCCGCTATTAAGAATAGGATGTATATTGGATAAAATACTCTATTAGGTTACCCTTTGGTCATGTATGTGCACGTCTTGACCCTCAAATATATGTGGACGATGGATACCATTTTAATGTGATTATCACCAATAAGTTTACTTAAACATAATCACTTGACTAGAAATACTTAAACATGATTAGGATGAGTATTAAATAATTGGTAATCAGTGAAAGATCCATAAACTCTATGTTCATTAAAGTTAGTATAAAAAAAAGTGAATTTCTCAAGTAAGAGGATTGATTCATTCTCAAATGTTCAATGTATATTCTTAATAATTGAGTCAAATTCTCAATTAAGTATTAGAGTATTTTTCATTTTTTTATGTATTTTTTTGCTCCGACTCACACATCCAAGACTTTGATAAGAAACTACAAATAAAAATTCTTTGATACAATAATAAACCTTGGATAAAAAGATAAATTCCGAATCCATTTGTGACTTAAACAAGATGGATTCGGAATAGATTTTAAGTCTAACTCTATATCTTCCTGCGTGTCTGGATGCCAATACAAAGTAATAGACGTGAAACCTTATTACATTAGCTTTTGCATCTTTTTTCTCAATTGACGTGAATTTAGATTTTAAGAGTATAGACTATAGATTTTGATGTAGAACTAAACACACTGCAATCTATCACACTTGGAAAATATGACGAAAACATGTCCATCTTTATTTTGTATGGTTCAGGGTTAGAAAAAATTAAATTATGTATATATTGCATGCAGATATTCAAAATATATATTTAATTAAATTGTTGAATATAAGTGATTAATATACTCAAATTAAAATTAAATTAATTGAATAATATCTAAGTTTAATATTTAACAAAAATAATTTTTTGTTAAATTTTTATTTACCTTTCCATCAAATTTTGAATTAATCATATGTTTTTTCTTTTTCTCCTTATGAACCGAGATAAAAACCAAAAATACAACTTCCGTTTATCCATTTTGATGTGCAACCTAAGCTATGCGGCTGATGAGATGATCCAGCTCAGCTGGGAGCAACGTGAGTGAGGCGTGGGTCCCAATCGCGGACACTTTCCACCGGTTGTCGTTTTCCCTTCCGCAGGGGACAGGTTTCATACGCCATGTTTAGTGGGTCCCAATCCCAGAGCACAACGTCCACAGTAATTTGATATGGACGAGCAACACATGAACATGAAATCAAAAGTCACGGGACGGAGGAATCAACTGGTCAAGGACAATGTCACGCTCCTGTTAGCAGTCACTGTTTCTCCTTGTTTTTTTTTTCTTTTCTTCTTCTTATTATGATTCACAATTTACAATTTGAGTAAAATTTTGAAAAACAAATTAACAAACTGTAATAGCAAACTTTTCAATTAAAGGCACTATTCGATACATAGGGGATGGAAACAGATCAAGCCAAATCAGATTTGATTAGACTTGGCCTTGGTTTAATTTAAAAATATAAAATCTGGTCTAGCTTATTTATCTATTATAGATTTTTTTTTAGATCTGACCTAATCTATTTAAAAGTCTGACTTGACCTACGAGCCTATTAAAAAGCCTACTTTACAATAAATATTATATATTAAAAAAAATCTAATGACTATACAATAAAACTTCGAGAATTCGCATAATACTTTTGTAAATTTAAAATAAAAAAGACACATATTTCCCTTTCAATTTGTGCATGAAAAAAATTAAAATTAATTAGAGCACTCTAATATGAGATTAAAATTTACTAATCACAACAACACAATTAATAATTATAATTGGAATACTTTAAGTATTTAACAAAATATTGTAAACAAAATAAACAAGCTAAGTAAAATATCATAAGTTTAATATATAAGAGTTCAAATGTCAATACTAAAATAAATAAGAAATAAGAACTAAGGCAAGTTAAATATAAAGAAGAATAATTTTTTTAATTCTCAAACCATCTCCCAAACATGAAACAATGAGTCAACATATCATCAAATATTTAATGTGATTTCTTTACGCAGTCGATCATCCACCTACATATATTTACAAATCTACACACAAATTATCTTTTTTATATTTTATCTTTTTAATTAGATTATATTTTATATTATATTATTTTATTTCTCTTTTTAAAACAAACGTAACAGCTTTTGTTTTTTATAAAACTTACACACAAATTATCTTTTTTTTTATCTTTTATCTTTTTAAGTAGATTAAATTTTATATTATATTATTTTATTTCTCTTTTTAAAACAAACATAACAACTTATACTTTTTTATAATTTACAAACCTACATACAAATTATCTTTTTTATATTTTATCTTTAGATTAGATTTTATATTATATTATTTTATTTTCTTTTTAAAAGATTGATTTATATGTTTTTAATTTTAATATATATATATATATATATATATATATATATATATATACTTTTATTTTTTTACAAATCTATTATAGTGTTTCAAATCTTCTATTTTATTTTTATCTTTTAAGTAGATTAGGTTATTTAGATTTTATTTTTTTTTAAAAGATTGATTTATATCTTTTAATTATATATATATATATATATATATATATATATATATATTAAATAGGCCAACCTGATAGACTTAATAAGTTTTTTTTAAAGCTTGAGTCTGACCTTTTTATTTAAATAGGCTTTTCAAAAAGCCTTAACCTGACCTTTATAATAAACAGGCCAGGCCAGGCCTTAAACAGGTCAGGCCAAAGGTCCCTGTTAGGCAGCCTGACTTATTTCTATCCCTATCGATACAGTAAAATTAAATTAAAAAAAATGGAATTAAAAAATAGTTAATTACAGTAATATATAAAAGTGTGGAACTTGTACCAAATTTTTGAAATTTTCTACTTATTTTTGTTTAATTCCAGTATACCAACCAAACAACCCTTTAGTTTTAATAA
Organism: Glycine latifolia; assembly: GCA_013407115.1. NCBI lineage: Eukaryota > Viridiplantae > Streptophyta > Magnoliopsida > Fabales > Fabaceae > Glycine > Glycine latifolia. The sequence goes on from CM023945.1 coordinate 30,721,368, forward strand.
AATAAGCGAAAAATAATATGAAAAAACTCTCGTAAATTAAAATTAATTTATCTATCTTAATTTTAAAAAATTCTCTTTTGCTTCTTTTAAAAGAGATATATAAATTAATTTTAGCTTATAAATAATATATTTATTTCATTTTACAATTTTTTATAAGATTTCCAAATTGATGGTTTTTATTCGGATTAAAAAGTAACATTACCTTTTGTTTTAATCTTTACATAAGAAAATTATATTTAAATTTTTATGCACAAATATTTACTTGAGATTAATTTATGAAATCAAACAAAAGGGAAAATTTGATATTTTTTTAAATTAGACGAACAAATTAAATATTTTAAAAATAAAATACGACATTAATTTTTTAAAATAAAATAAATTAAACAATATATATAAACAAAAAGGAAGAAAAAAATAATTTAATCTCTTGTTCGTTACCTTTTTTGTCTAACTAATTTATTATTTTTTGCAATCTAGATAAATTTGGATTTCCTTTTGTTAGATATCTCCTACTTTTGTAGTCATTTTATTTTTATTATCTTTTTCTATTCTAATTAAATACTCAATTTGTTGTCTATTCTAGTCTTCTTCCGATAATTTTCTTTTCATGGTTTATTTTCACTATTCATTCATTGTTTCCAAAACTAGATTGGATCATTCAATTCAATTGGTCGGACCAGGAATTTATCTGATGATTGATTCGTTAACTTTAAAAACTTGATTTATCTTAAAACTGGTAAACAATCAAACAAATCCAAAATTGATTTTAAAAATTATAATATTTTTCAAAAAAATCCTTTTTTAAAACTTCTTATTATTTTAATTTAATTTTAAACAATTAGTGTATATAAAAATTATTAATTATTTAAATATTACACATGAGTATAAATTATCTTGTCAATTATTATTCACTTTAGAATCAAGAGAGTGACCAGTGTGATGTGTTTTGTCGTGAATTAAAAAGACTCAAGTAGAATACAAAGGTTTAATTTTAATCGAAAAAATTTGTTAGTAACACATTTTCTGATACACTTTATTTAACATAAGCGAATTGGTTGTAGTTGTTTTTAAATTTGCTCAAAATCTACACTCTTAACTTTATATTTTATAACAAGTTACTCCCCCATTCTATAATAAGTTTCGTCTTAGCCTTTTTTTACACAAATAATAAAAGTTAATAAATACATAAAAAACAGTAGTTTTATAAAATTAAATTTATTATTAATATTATTAGTACTTGAAAAGCTAATTAAAATAATATCTACTAAGGGTATTAGTAAAAAAAGTAATCAATGAGAAGAGGATGATAATGGGAATGTATAATGCTTTCTTTATATCAAATAGATACAAATTATTGAAACTAATACGACACTTGTTGAAATATTTTTTTCTTACACTGACATTTATTTTGAAATAAAAAATTTATTCTTTATTAGTAATTAAAATTTATTGAAATTTGCAAAATTACTATAAAAATCATTAAATAAAATAAAAAGTGAGACTCGTAAAACTTTATAATTTAAAATCAAATTCTCCTAATAACAGAGAGAATGATAATAGGAATGCATTATGCTTTCATCATATCAAATAAACACAAATTAAAATATAATGGTAAAAAAATCATTAACACGTTGTAAAGAGTATAAAAATTATAAGATGACACAAATTTGGAATAAAAATAATACTACTTATACCAAATCTCTATATAGATTTATCACAAAGACATGTGTAGAGTCGAGAGTTGAGAAGAAAAAAAAGACAAACATAAGTCATCATCCACTATAAAAGAAATTGTGGAAGTCATGACATAAGAAAAAAGTTGAATAAAATTTTACAGAAACGTGTAAAAGGAAAGAAAACTTTACTTAGAATGATAGAAACGTAAGATAGGAAACAACAATGATAAATAAATAAAAATAACAACTTATATAACAAATTCTCAAAGATAGAGGTAAAAGAAAAATAAGGAAAATTAAAAATAACACAAACATTATCGAAACTTATATAACAAATACTCAAAGATATAGGTTGATTAGGTGTTTATTATTACAACTTTACATTTTACAATTAATGTGTTTTTGTTTTTCTGGTGAATTTGTGGTAACACGAAGTACAGGTCCACTTCATTGTGCATGTATGAGTGTTATTGCTTCTCTAATCTTTCCTTTTGATTTTCCCACTGCTGATCCAAACATATGCTTAAAGAGTTGTCGATCTGTTATTAAGAAGCTAATACAAAATGCAATGAATATTAAAACAAAGTAAGGTAAAAAAATGTCATAAAATGACCTAATGTAGCAAACCAATTAGCAAAGTAAGGTATAACAAATTTTAGGAGAACCAAATAATATTGATTTAGAGTCAAATAGTATGACAATAAATAATTTATACACATATACGATGTAATAAAAAATTAGAAACTTAAGTGGTTTCACTAATGAAGCTCTTTGATAAATAAAAATAAAGTATTACTTTTAGAACATTGATTAAATAATTAAAAGGATAAATATTTAGTGTGAAAATCATATGAAAGTACAAAAATGATCATAAGCAACATAATTTTTCACCTCCGAATAAAAATATTTATAATTTAAATTCTTTAATCAATATCCTTTGTTATAATACTCATTCTAGACTTATATATAAACAAAAATAACTAATTATATACAAATTAAGAAAACTAGTTGACATTATGAATTTAAAAAATCATTAAAAGTTGAAATAGAATTAAATAAAAGATATTTTAAAAATGATGATATTAAATATGATAAAATTAATAAAATCTACTTACATTTCAGTCTGAACAAATAAAATTGCTTTTTTGTTTATATATAAATAGATAAGAAGAAGTAATGGATAGTTATAACAAATTGGCAGAGATATTAAAAAAGGTAGGTAAAATTTTTGAAAGGAGACAAAATTACCGAAGATTTGGAAGTGCTTTTAATGCTCTTTCAGAGACTCAATAAACGCAATAAAGAATACAGAGATATTAAATGTCCCAAGTTACAAATAATATCATAATGCAAATTATTACGAAATGGAAGTGAGCAACTAATAAAACGTATTTTCTCATTAATTGGAGAATATCTAAATACTAGTACCTTTGTTAAAGTTTAAATATCAGATAAAAAAATTTAAATGAGTTAAATCTGTGGATATAAAAAGAATCGTATTTTTCTCATTATATTTTTTTATATCAAATAGTGACAGATTAAGATACTAGAATGAACGAACATTTGCAATGTAATATTACAAATTAAACCTAATGAGAACAAAAGTAATGAATGGAAATGGGTTTCAACTTTTTGATGGGAACGTAAGCAATAATGCATGGCATTGCCAATCAAGAAGCCCAAGAGTAATGACGTGGGACTCGATAGAGCGTCGATTGCACTCTTCTTCCTCATTCAGTTCACAGTTCAGACGTTTGGCAGTGGATACCAAACTTTAAACTTTATCATTTAAATAAATAAACGCCGAATTTGCCACCACCGACTCCTTCCTTATTTGCTAACATGATTCCAATTACTATTAGGTTAATTACGTTTAAAATTACAGTTTTAGTCAAACAAGTGAGGCATTGCTCCTTGTAAGTTATAACTAAACACCTCCAAATCCTTGTTAACACTTTAAAATATTCACGAGTAAAGCAACAGACTGAATGAACAGAGAGAAACAAAGCATTACTTTATTACTTTAAATATTGTTAGTAGCAATTGATTATCGATGGCTGGCAGAGTACTTAAACCCAGCACAGCATGGTACGAATTAACTCTTTTGCTTAAATAAAATAAGTAATTTTTTATTTTTTAGTATATTCGTTTAAATTTTTTTTGTTTAAAAAAGGTAATATTATTTATTTTTGAAAATAATATTAATATAAAAGTATTTATTTTAATTTATAAACAAAATTAAACAAACTTGCCTAGACGAGAGAGAGAGAGAATCTGGTGGGCTTTGAGCTGGGTATAGCTGTCTCCTTTGATAAATTATTTGTCTCTGGCATCATAGTCTCTTACTCTTTCAATCGGTCATAAAGAATAGGCTCCCTAGAACAACAAACCCCTACTCGTTCCTTCATTCTGATTAGTGGGTTTAATGCCTTATGATGAAGAAGAAGGAAGCAACATACTCCTCCATTCTCACACTCCTCATTGCCACACTCTCCCTAGCCTCTCCACTAAGCCTTAATGGCCCCCTCTCCGACGCCGAAGCAATGTACGTGAAGCAACGCCAGCTTCTCTACTACAGAGACGAGTTCGGCGACAGAGGAGAGAATGTCACCGTTGACCCTTCTCTTGTCTTCCAAAATGACCGCCTCAGAAACGCTTATATAGCCTTGCAAGCTTGGAAGCAAGCCATTTTGTCTGATCCCCGCAACCAGACAACCGATTGGGTTGGATCCGACGTGTGCAGCTACACCGGAGTGTACTGTGCTCCCGCGCTGGACAACCCCAACATCCGTACCGTAGCCGGCATTGATCTCAACCATGGTGACATTGCCGGTTATTTACCCCAAGAGCTCGGTTTGCTGGTGGATCTTGCACTCTTCCACATCAACTCAAATAGATTCTGCGGCACCGTGCCACACAAGTTCGAGAGGTTGAAACTTCTCTACGAACTGGATCTCAGTAACAACAGGTTCGCAGGGAACTTCCCTGAGGTGGTTCTGCGTCTTCCGTCACTCAAGTTCTTGGATCTCAGGTTCAACGAATTCGAAGGAACGGTGCCGAGAGAGTTGTTCGATAAGGACCTGGACGCCATTTTCATCAACGACAACCGTTTCGTCTTTGATCTTCCGGACAACTTCGGCAACTCGCCGGTCTCCGTCATCGTCCTCGCCAACAACAGGTTCCACGGCTGCATTCCGGCCGGCTTGGGGAACATGTCTAACTTGAACGAGATCATCTTGATGAACAACGCATTCCGATCGTGCTTGCCTTCGGAGATTGGGCTTCTGAAGAACCTGACGGTGTTCGACGTCAGCTTTAATCAACTTCTTGGTCCCATACCGAACGCCGTTGGAAACGCCGTCAGCTTGGAGCAGCTCAATGTGGCGCATAACTTGCTCTCTGGTCAAATTCCAGCTAGCATTTGTATGCTGCCTCACCTTCAGAACTTCACTTATTCGTTTAACTTCTTCACCGGCGAGCCTCCCGCATGTCTCGCATTGCCAGCGTTTGACGACAGGGTCAACTGCTTACCGGCAAGGCCGGCGCAGAGGCCTCCGGCCCAATGTAAGTCGTTCTTGTCTAAACCTGTGGACTGTAACTCCTTTAAGTGTAAACCATTTGTTCCTTCACCTCCATTCCCTGCTACACCTTCACCCTTACCTTCACCTACGACCCCTGTAACTCCTTCACCATTTCCTGCACCTACCACACCTGTGACACCTTTACCTCCTTCCCCTACAACACCTTCACCATTTCCTTCACCTACCACACCTGCAACTCCTTCACCTCCTTCACCTTCGACACCTTCACCTCCTTCACCTTCAACACCTTCACCATTTCCTTCACCTACGCCACCTGTAACTCCTTCACCAGTACCTTCACCTCCATCACCAACAACACCTTCACTTCCGTCACCTACAACACCTTCGCCGGTACCTTCACCTCCATCACCCACAACACCTTCCCATCCGTCACCTACAACACCTTCACCGGTACCTTCACCTCCATCACCCACAACACCTTCCCATCCGTCACCTACAACACCTTCACCTCCGTCGCCTACAACAGTACCACCTGTTCATAGTCCTCCTTCAGGGTATTTGCCACCGCCGCCACATTCTTCCACTACACCACCTGTGTACCCTCCACAACATTCTCCACCTTCACTTACTCCAAAGCCACCTCCATCAAATTCACCATCGCCCCCTTCTCCACCCCATCACTCACCCGCACAACCTGTTTATCCTTATTTATCACCGCCACCACCACCTTCACCACCTTGTATAGAACTTCCTCCACCCCCCTCCCCAATCTACACCTTCTCCCACACCTTACCTCCCACCACCATCCCCTTCTCCTCCTCCGCCAGCAGTGTATGTTTCTCCACCACCACCAGTTCAATACAGTTCGCCGCCGCCACCGGTATACCATTCCCCGCCTCCGTGCGAAACTCCACCTTCAGTTTCTCCGCCCCCACCACCCGCCCCTGTATATGAAGGGCCATTGCCACCTATCGTTGGACTCCCATACGCGTCGCCTCCACCACCACCCTTTTATTGATTCTTTTGACCAACAAGACTCATCACTCACGCTTTTTATTATTAATTGCGGCCCTTTCTTCACTAATACCCTTCAATGGAAGGAATGTTATGCGACTCTCTTTCGTCGCTTATTATGATTACTAGTACAAGAGAACGTACGACAAGGTTTTGTTCTTTATTTTATCGTCAAGAGAAACAGAGGAGAGGAGGTTGAAGCAAAGCCAGGGTAAGAGGAGAAAGATAGTCTCTCTCCATACATATTGATTTCAATTGTTATCAATAAATAAAAATGGATGACAGAAAAAGAGTAGGTTGCAGAGAAAATTGTGTGTATAGGGATGAATCCGAGAGCTTATAATATGGCTTCAAAGGCAGTGGCAGTAGCAGTTCCACTTTCTGCTGCGGCTGCTGCTGGTTATTTTTATTTTTATTTTTATTGTTATTGTCTCTCCTCTTATATCATACTACTATATATATATACATGTATATATATATATATATAAATTTTGTTTCTTTTGCCTTTCAATTCAGTAGTATATTTAATTAGCATTTCACTTGAATTGATTTTCTAAATTTGCTTTCTCTTATCACCGTCTCAAATCTGTTGCGGTCATGGGATTTTTGGTTTGAATGTTTTTCTTTAGTTAGGCTGTCATTATCAATCTGCATTAATGATCTTATATGCTGCTTATAAGCAAGCATCTTAATTATAAGTAGAATCATATATAACTTTCTTTCTCCCCATGACTATGACTATGACTATTTTACGCTTGTTTTTCTTTCCATATGAGGGAGGGATAATCAATTTAATCTATCATTTGGACATGCCAACATTGTTAATGTTAATGTTGTTTCACTATAATCTTCCCATCGTTGTCTTTGAAAGGGTCTACGTACCGTATTATACAATTAGAGCTTCAAGATTTTTGCATGCAAAATTGAACGAAACTTACGTCGAGGATGTAAGGAAGGGAAAAATATTGTGCTTAGGGAGCGTTAGGCATACAAGTAGAGCTTCTTGTTCCTTTAAGTGTAAAATTAAACGTAACATATTTGAGCGGGTGTAGGGATCGGGAACAAATTGTTCTTACGGAATGGTCCCCAATAGCCCATGGAGACTACCATCAGAGTCTGCAGGTCCCGAATCAGATTACGGTGGTTGGGCGTAAATAGATACTATCCCAAGAACAATTAAAGAGCACCGACTAGGGTCAATGTATTTAATGAAGTCGATTTTAAAATGTTGCTCAAGGAACACCCTCCATGTGCAAACTGTCTTGGTTTTGAGATTTGAATTCAAATTTGCACACCGTCTTCAGCATTGGATCTTGAACTGTAAGTTAAGCTTTACTACTGCCACGAAAACTCTTCTTTTTCTAATCCAAGGCAATCAAACCTTGTCGGTCATCAATCATCATTTTGTGTCTGTTTTGCGAGGCTGTTGCTTTTCCTTTTAAAATTTTATCCGTACACTTTACAAATTAAAATATTAAGTTATAAAAAGCGCGCACACACCCACACATAATGCATTATAGTAAAATTAAAATTATGAATTAGTTACACTTCTCACTCTAAGAACAAAATATTGCATTTAGGGTTGGATCTTTCTACCTTGTAACTCATTTTAGCACCTGTTTTTTCCAAAGTAGCCAGAAGCATCTGGCTTCGTATAATGCTCGGGATGCGTATGGAATCGACAACCCAAACTGGAATCAATGCTTGCTTCTTACCAAGTCCTTTCAGGGAATTTACTAACTAACACAAAGTCTCCCAGTTTTTATGGGAACCTCTTTCCACAAAAAAACATTAATCTTTCTACTTTCCATGGTAAATTGTGGTATTTCTTTGTTCCTTTGTTTTTTTTACCTGGAGGAGAGTCTCGAAAATGAACAGAATAAAGCAACCTTTCCTTCAAATTAGGGGAAAGGAGAAGAAGTAGAATCTAATTAATAACTTTGTTTGCACATTAGATTATTAGTTTTTTTTACTATTGGTTAAGTTTGGAACAAAATTGTACTACTACCAGTTTTTCCTTCCTTGAGTGGTTAAGGAAGGATTGATTTAATTAACTTAAAATCACTCCGATACTGCTCAATAATATTTTTATTCAACTGTGAAAAGCATTAAATCCTTTCGAAATGGTCTACATGGAGAATTCAGTAGTGTAGGTCATTTCCTAAACACCAGATACCATAGCAAACAATATGAAAGTTCTATATACCTTTGTAGCTTTAGCCTTTTGATTATTCCTTGGTTATAGAATTGGAAAAAAAAATAATTAAAGCAGAGACCTTCCTCTTATCTTTGCTACCCTTGGGTTAAAGGAAATCCAGGGAAAGATACAAAGCAAGCAGGGCATATCCCACTATCAAAGGGACAGTGACCTTTATGTCTATAACTATATGAGGGGCCCTTCACATGGTCTGTAATGTAAGGGCTTTTGACATCCAACATGCAAATGCAATGAAGATAATCAAAATACTATTGATTTTCGAAGTTGGCTTACTTGTCCAATTAATCAATTACCTCTACTCGGAATGACATAACTACCATTCAATTAGGGCTCTTGGGACAGCCTGTGATTGTCAACTATATTTAATGACGTTTCATAAAGTGAGCTCATCATATTGATCCCCGTCCTCACATTAAAAGGAAAGAGACAACTCTCTGTTTCAAGAAAATTCTAATACTATCAAATTATCATTCGGAGGGAAACTTTCTAATTTAACTGAGATTCGCCTACAATTTCAAATCTTAATTCCCAAACAATATATTCAAGCTTTCTTCAGTTTCTTATTAGTAATTACCGATGATTCTACATATGTAATCTTAATTATAATTATGCGTAGATTAGTATAAAAGTTAGAGAATTAGTTCTTTTTATTTTAAGGACATAGCAAATGTATAACGTTGGCTACATATTGTGGTGCTGAGATTCAAACCTTAATTTAGTTTCTAAGCCAAATTATCTTGCTTGCGTATAAGGGAAAATTAAGATGGATTAGGAATGTTAAATACGTGTTTGGAATGGTGTTGAAAACGTACATATTGTTTGATTTTCACGTCCAATTCTTGTTTTGATGCAAAACTTGATAATATCTGCTTCACAAAATTCAAGTCACATCTGATCCAAAATTTTATCCAAACATGCTATAAGATGGATTAGGAATAGTACTTTTTTAGTATTTCCTCCCGATAAAAGCAAACTGCAGGTTTAACTAGAGATGGAATTTCACACCTAAGTTACAGCTAATTCAATAATGGGAGAGGGAGGAAAGGTGGATAATGCCAATGTCAATTAATTCATGTACTCAAATCAAGTTACACAATGGAATGGTATATTAGGTTATATATGATAAAAATTAATTAAAAAATTAGCTGAAAATTAAAAAAATTAGTTAAAACTTGAAAATGGAAAGCTGAAAAATTATTTAATTAAATTATAAGTATATGATAAAATTAACTGTTGAAGTAATTAAAAAATCTAAAATGACAGAAAAATAATAAAGTCATGATTTATTTTAAGAAAATAACAATTTACAAGATTTTAATATTTAAAAT
>CM023945.1:30737908-30925857 GCA_013407115.1 Glycine latifolia
TGAAGTTAATTATGATTAAGTTTGGGACAAAAATTAATTTCATAATTGATAAAAAAAATCAAAACTTATAAAAATATCCAGATCTAACCCGAAACGAAATATCAAACAAAATCATATGTTTTATTCTACTAGTTTCTAACCATGCTCGGTATGTCAACTTTGTCAACTCAATCATCTCTTCGGTGTAAAGTGATACAGATACTACAAATGGATGTGAAGTTAATTATGATTAAGTTTGGGACAAAAATTAATTTCATAATTAATAAAAAAAAATCAAAACTTGTAAAAATATCCCGATCTAATCCGAAATGAAATATCAAACAAAATCATGTGTTTGTTTCTACTGGTCTCTAGCCATACTCAGTATGTCAACTTTGTCAACTCAACCATTTCTTCGGTGCAAAGTGATACAGATACTACAATGGTCAATGATGCTTCAATTGATAAGGAAATGTTGCATAAAGATCAAATATGTATTCATTATTTTTTAAAATTTTCTCTTTTAATATATGCATTAAGTAGAATGAAAAGTATTAATCAAGGAAAATATAAAATAGTCAATTAATTAGTTATTTTTAATTAACGTTTTTACAACCTTCTTATTTTTAGACAAAAAATAGTAAATGATAATTGTTTTAAATTAGAAATATGTTAAATATTTAATGAATCAAAATATTTATCATTTTTATTTATTCATTTTAATTGTTTTAAAATATTAAGTTCTTTTATACTCATTAAATTTTATATATTTATACTATTCATCTTTTTAAATCATCAATCCATCCATTAGTCAAAAGTCAAAACCCATAAAATAATAAAATATTATTAAATATTATTTTATTCTTATGAAATATTATTATATTTACATTTGATCCACCCTAAGTTCTGAATATTGGAGTTTGAAATATGTGTTTGATGATAAAAGCATCTTTACTAGTATATTTTAAATTGTAATTTGAGACTATTATTTTGTGGGTCTCATAGTAACATGGATGTAAGATTTCTTATGTTTTTTTCTCCAGTGATAGATCTCATTTTGAGATCAGAGAGAGAAAGAGAAAAAAAATATTCATTTTTTGAATATTGTACAAATATTTAGGATTATTCTTTTATAATAACTTATTCTTCATGTTGAATATTTGTTCACCTTCTTTGTTAGAAGATTTAGTGAAGATTAAATCTTTAGGAAATACTAGGGATCCATTTTTTTTTAGAGGTCATCAGCCAATTTAAAAACACAAGAAAGAGACAAAGAAGAGGAGAAAGAGAGCAGTCAAATTCGCATGTTGAGAAAGACATGAATAATCATCCTTCAATCTCTTTGATCTCCTTATTTAACCGTTAGATATTGCTGAAACTTTTACAAAAAGTTCTTGACTCATCACTCTTCACATCTAACGGTTGGTTTCTTAGATAGTGGTCTGTAGCATCACCAAAAATTCTCAAATCAAACTGGTTCTGAAGTAGGCAACGGTATTTCTAAGGATATTTCTCTCACACCAACCATTGGATCGAGCTCAAACTTTGATAAAAGGTTAAGCAATTTTGTTAATACATTCTAACCATTCGGATCATTCATTGAAGTTTTTTAAAGAGAGAGTATTTCAACTGAAAATAGAGGTGATCAGAATTTCTACTCTGTTTTATTTTGTTTCGAGCAGTGATATTGAGAAAAAAATATTTATTTGATAAACCGTTAGATTATTCTTAAATTTGGTTAGTGTGTTCCTCTCTTGTAGTACTTCAATTTGATCGTTGAGATTTGTGAATTATTATTCCTAGTGGTAGAAATTAATTTCGGTCAGAAGCTTATCTTGTATGCTTACCTCTATTGATGATTTGCTATACCTTTTACTGAAGTTGTTTGTTGATTGTAATAATTGTTGGAACTCCTTTATATTTTCGGTTTATTGACAATGAAAAATTTGCGTGAACTATAAGATCGATCTCATGATTTTTAATTCTCACATTGAGAATATTTTTTAAGTTAAAAATTATATTGTGTTATTTGCAAAAATTATTATTTGTGTATAAAGGAAAGAAAAATTTCTCAACAAAAGATGCTCTAGTACTACATTATTATTATTTAAGTATAACATATAGACGACTTTAGAAGGGTGAATTGGAAATGAATAAATAAATATAAAAGTAGATGAATAGATTGAAAGGAACAGCAATCTGTTGGGGAAGGAAAGAGAAGCTTAACGGCGGGAAATAGAAAAGAAGGAAAAGCGGCGAAAAGCACAGAAAAACCACCAAACCAAAAGCAAACTCTCTCATCTTTTACTCGTTTTTAATTTCTATTAAGACCCAAAAGCACGCACCAGAACAACCAAAGCAAAGCAATAATCCCTCTCCCTCTCTCTTTTTCAATTTTTATTTATTTAAATTATCTCTTAAAATAGAGAAATCGAAAACTAAAAGAGAATGAAACGGAGTCTATGCCAGAAACAGTGTTTCAGTGTTGGCTCATAACTAGATCTGCGTGTCTTCTTCATCATTGCTCTGATCTTCTTCTCTTGCAGGTACTTGCATTTTTCCATTCATTTCTTAGATTCCTCGCCTTTGCGTCAAGCGATTCTCATTTATCAGTTTCATTTGCAACTTGCAAGCCCTCCATTACTTTCTCCAGGTTCCAATGTATTATGCTATATGCATTTTGTCAATGGATAGAAAACTCTGTTTCTACGTCTTTTTTTCCTCACATTTTGGCTGGATCAAAGTTTCATGTTCATTTTCTGTGACCTTAATTCTATGTATATTTCGTAGGCATTTCCTTAATTTCCACGCAGAATCTGCTGAATGCATATGCATAATGTTTGTTTGCCGAGAAAATTAGGCAAAGTTAGACTCTTACTTCGAGGTAAGGAAAACGAATCACTCCGGTGCACTCAACTGCTTCAAACATTTTAACAAAAAGAGAACTCTAGCACTGGTAATCGAGGTTCGCTTTTATTTATTTATTTTCCTCATCCTGACTTTTTTTAAATGCTTATTGACTATTCAAGTGATAAATGATATATATATATATATTTATATATATTTTTTTTTTTTTTTTTTTTTTTTTGAGGTGAATGTTCAAGTGACAAATGATATGAAAATTGGTTGATAAGTTATATTAATTAACTACCAAAAATATTGATAGATGTTTCCGAAATTAAAGTGTTTTCTCCTTCTTTTTTGCGTTTTTTAATATGTTTTCATTTTTTAGAGGACATTGTCATAATGTATTTCTGTTGAGATAATAACTGGGACAATGAAGTTTGTTATGAGTTCTAACTTCACACGGTTGATGCGTTTTTACGTAAACGTACATTCCCGTCACCGTTATGAATTATGATTTATGCAAGTGTTTGTAAGTGATTAATAAGTACTGCTAGTGTTAGTATTATTTTCAGGGGGAGAGAGTGTTTTTTTTTATTTTTTTGTGTGATTTGGCTCTACGGTTCTCCACTTTATTATTGAGAGCTAAAGAGATGAGAAATTGTGGTAAGACATTTGACGTACGATTTAAACTGACGGAATTAGAATTTATTCTACTATGATTGATAGGGAATAGTTGGTCGAAAAAAGGAATGACAGGGAAAGAGTACAGGGAATTGTGGAATAGAAGATCTTAAGGGAAAGACGCCCATTCATGCACTGCGTAGCACTGTTGTGTAGAAGAAGAGATGGAAGCTGGGGAAAGCAACAGTGGTAACGAGAGGCGTATGATATCTAAGGCTTCTTCATGGTGCAGTCAATTCCGAAATGCATCTAATCCTTGGATGGCAAGATATGCCTATGCCTTGATTTTTCTTGTGGCAAATCTTTTAGCATGGGCTGCACGGGATTATGGTCGTGGTGCTTTAACAGAAATGAAGAGTAAGATTTCTTAAATCCTTCAAGTTATGTTTTTTTTCTTCTTTTCACATCTCACCGCCAGAACATTTGGTTCTCTAATGCTTCTTTCAGATCCAGTTCTTATGCTTAAATATTCCGTTAGTATTTTATATACATCGAAATATTTTTCTTAATACTGTGCGGCCTATTGGTTCCCTTAAGATTCACCATCTTAGCCTGCAAATCTGACGTCTCATCTGAATGCATGCATTATTTTATAAACATGAATTAGATATAGTGAAAAATATTCAGCAATTCATGACAATGTACTTCTTGGTATGTATTCAATATGAAACTGTTTGTTGACCAAAGTGGAATAAGCAAGCATTTAATTTACAAATTCTGAAGCGTAAAAAGACCTGTCTATCCCTCTATTTTAGTAAGTCGGACTTCTTAAATCATTCAATTCAATCAAGAGAAATTATTGGATACATCTCATGTACACTCATGGGACAACTGAGATCATGTTCCCTTTCATCTAAAGCTGAGCATACTATTTTCATATGATGCCGTTAACTTAAAATCTAATATTTAGCCTACAGGATTAAAAGGATGCAATGGTGGAAAAGACTGTTTGGATGCTGAAGGTGTTTTGCGTGTGAGCTTGGGTTGCTTTGTATCCTTTTCAATTATATGCATGAAAATAGTTGGTAAACACTATGTATAAGGTTTGTAGAGAAGAAACAATTAGTAATTTTATTAACCAGTAGTTTATGTTTGTTTATGCTGGGTGGAAAAAACAAATTAAAAGTAAATTTTATATCATAACTATGTCACTTAATCCTAGGTCTATGGCTTAGTCCTATAATATTTAAAGTGAACCTTAATCCGAGTTCAGATATTTTATATCATAATGTTTTTGTCCACTGCTCGCACTTCTAAACTGAACAATGTGAGAGATACATGGCACTCTGGATGGTGGTCAGTCAAGATTGCTCTCTGGGTGGTCACGACTGTCATTCCATTTCTACTCCCTTCTGAATATATTCAGATTTACGGTCAGTAAATTGTATTTTCAACAAACCTCCTAGAATTAATGCATCCTCTGAAATATCAAAACGTAGGTATTACAAGCTTGTCATTCCTCTGATACATTTCTTTTGGCAGGGGAGGTGGCCCATTTTGGTGCAGGGTACAGTTTTAACCCCTTACATATAATTTAGTCACGCCATTCTTTCTAAACTGACCTGTAAATATTTAAAATGTTGATATATTCCTTTTTCAGGGTTTTCCTCCTTATTCAATTGATAAGCATAATCAGCTTCATTACATGGCTGAATGAATGTTGTGAGTCAGAAAAATTTGCAGCAAGATGGTAAGATTTCATCAGTTAAAGAGCTAACAGAAAAACATGCTTTCTGAGCACGATGCTTGAGAAAATAGTAGCTATATAAATTTTCAAGGTTTTTTTTCATTAAAACATGCTTCACTGATTTTTGGATATTGAATAATTGATTATTGTGCTTGTATAAAGACATAAGGAGAAAAAAAATATTCATTTTCTAAATCCTTATTAGTTATTAGCTCTCTATTTGCTATATTCCATATTTTGTAAATGCTTATGTGCATTAATCATCAATTCTCGTGCAGCCGAATCCATGTGATGTTTTTTGCAACGACTGCATATGTTGTCTGTCTGATGGGGATCATTTTGATGTACATTTGGTATGCCCCAAAGCCATCTTGTCTCGTCAACATTTTCTTCATTACTTGGACGCTAGTACTTCTCCAACTCATGACAAGTGTATCTCTGCATCCAAAAGTAAGTTCTATTTGTCTTGCTCAATTCACTTCTCCAACTTATGACAAGTGTATCTCTGCATCACTGAGATGTTAAATTTCTAACTTTATCTGCAATAGGTTGATGCTGGCATTCTAACTCCAGGGCTGATGGGGCTTTATGTTGTCTTCCTTTGTTGGTGCGCTATTAGAAGGCAGGACTACCAATCTTTGCTTGATAGTTTTGGATTAGTATCGATGTTGCTGCCCAATGCATTTAGTTTCTAATGTTTATTGTAATATTGTCTACCAAAGAAGGCTTGGGAGTAAAACGATAAAAAAAAAGAAAGGAACCTGTATCTATTTTTTTTTTCTATTCATATATTGCTTATGCAACCTCTCTTAACTTCCCGTTTTCATTTCTATTGAATTTGAACTTTAGAATATTTTTGCATGCAGTGAACCTGCTGGAGGAAACTGCATCAGGAAGTCAGACTCTGCAACCAAAACAGACTGGCTAAGCATCATTGTAATATATTTCTATTTCTATCTTCTTTTTTGAGAGTAATATATAGCTATTATTACTACACTGAAAATTGAAGTCTGTTGTATATTCGACCTTGAGTCTCTAGCTCAGTTATATGCACATTTCATGTACATGTATCCATTTATCAAGCGCAAGGAAAAACTGACACTCATCCCAGAAAATATAATTCAATGTCTCCTGTCTATTATGAAAATATTTAAACTCGTTTTAAGAAAAAATAACTTAACCTTTTGATTGTAAATATCATCATATCTTCTTTATGATTGCTTGGTAATTAATTTTTAAATCTTTGAAATGTACAAATCCAATTTCTTTTTCACGATCGTTTGACCTGTGTCAATGGCTTCTGTTGGCAGAGCTTTGTTGTTGCAATACTAGCAATTGTTATTGCGACATTTTCAACAGGCATAGACTCCAAATGCTTTCAGGTTAGTTACTTTGAATTTAACTTGAATTATGACATTATGTTCTCAATACATATCTGACAGATCCCTGCAGTTCAAGAAGGATGATACACCACCAGCAGAGGATGATGTACCTTATGGTTATGGCTTCTTCCATTTTGTTTTTGCTACAGGAGCAATGTACTTTGCTATGCTATTGATTGGATGGAATAGTCATCATTCTATGAGAAAGTATGGTGGTCTCCTCCCCTCCTGTATTTGGCCCATATCATGTTATCTGTGCATCTTACTGAGTTTTCTTGTTTTTCTTCGTCCCGAGAGAAGAAAATGAATGGCAAACAAAAGAAATGCATTTCCAATTGACAATAGACAAATGATCAATTAATCAAATACAAATCAAGATGCCATAGAACCCAATAAATATGATTCCCATTAAGTATTAGAGGTGTCTTATTTGCATGGCACTATCATTCTTTTTTGTCAATGATTGTCACTGTATTTTATTCTCAAAATCTTCTAAAGTAAATCTCCTTTCACTTTAAAGGAATTAACAAGGTGATACAATGGTCAGTCAGCACTCAGCCGTGTCACCTCGAATATGTTGTTACTGAAATGATATTCTTTTATAGTGCCAGTAGCGAGTTCATCTGAAGTTGATTCTGTCTTTCTTTCAGTGCCCTCATACATGTTATAGCAAGTTCACAATATGTAATTACCTTGATTCTTTCTGCAGATGGACGATTGATGTGGGCTGGACCAGCACCTGGGTCAAAATAGTAAATGAATGGTTGGGAGTTTGTGTATATTGTAAGTATTTTTAGTAAAACCTAGTCTGGCATGAAGATCTGAATTTTATCTAAGCATAATAGAAGCTATAATATCTTAAACTCTAACATTGTTTTATTAGTAACTATTTCCATATAATTGTTGAACAATTGAGGCTTAACGAAACGATACTTGTATATTTTGACAGTGTGGATGCTGATAGCCCCAATCATATGGAAAAGCAGACATACTGGTTCTACTTAAGAACGCGTCCGAAACACAAACCATTCTTGTTTTGATATTTTTTTCAAGGATTAAGATCTTCAGATAGTTCCATATCTCAGATGCAACTATAAAAAAGAATAGCAATTGCAAAATCAAGGGAATTCTCTGCAGAAACGATTGTTCTTCAATGGACACTAGACAGAAGCAATGGGTCTGGCACAAATGCATATATACTGGTTGGATTTATTTTATCACCTCATGGATATCCGGTCATTTCACTCCATCCAAGCGATTATAAAGAAAAAAACATTTTTTTTTCTTGGGGGTGCTGGAAAGGAACTTTTTTGCAAACCCTTGGAAGTTGGAACTCTAATTATATTAACAAGCTAGATTTCCTTAAATTGCATCGGTATTTTTAAATTTAAGTAAACTAACCTAAAACAGCCCATGCAAACAGTAAACAATATCCATAAAAAAAATTATGAATTTATCTAAAAAAATATCTTCAATTTAACATGGTACATTAAGATTCAAAATTTAAATTAAAAAGTAATAATGTTTTGAAGGAATATACATAAAAATGAAATTGGATATTATATATTCAATATAAGAAATTTAGAAACATAAATAGTGCACAAATGACAAGTGGGTTTTGCGATGAGTTGGTTCACGATTGCGATAGGAGTGGTTCACAGGTTGTTCGCAATGGGTTCGTCGTGAGTTTCGCCTTGGGTTGCGGTGGTTATGTGGTCTTTTTTTTTTTTCTCTCTGTAATTATTTTGTTATTCGTAATAATTTTGTTGCATAAAAAAAACTTAAGATCTATGGAAGTCATTGAAGCAATGATAAGGGTGTTGATTTTTTTCTCTCTTTTTTTCTTCTCTGTAACCTTTTGTTCTCTGTAATTGTTCTGTCATGTTCCTTGTTTATCTTCTCACAAGTTATGATATAATAAATTAAACGGTGAACTTTTTTCTCAAGCAATTTTTTGACGTAAGATTCAGAAAAGGATTTTAAAAAAGATCCAATTGTTGTTTGTGGATGGTGTTTTTGGAATTGGGTGTGTAAAAGAATGAAGATGGAGTGAGGGGTGGATGGTTGCCGGGATTGGGAAAGAGAGAGAAAAAAAGAGAAAAATTCTCAGCCATTTATTAAATTTATTTTTTATCAACTTTATTCCAGTGTAATATTTCCATGGTAGTTTATCACTTATTTTAACTATTGATTATAAAAAAATGCACATCTAACGGTCCTAATTGTTTTCGCACCGTCCATACCATACCGTATAAAGCCCACTCTCGCCCTTAGATGTCACGCACGCTAGCCGGCCTAGAATGTAAGGTATTTCACTCCTATTAATAGAGAAAGTGATAAGTATTCTTTGCTAACAAGTAACAAGTTTAGAGTCGTTGTAGTGACCAAAATTTTTTCTGATGTGATTCATCTTTCACTTACTCTTAGATGTAACCTATGTATTAGGACAATTGTTCATTTTATTTATGGTTTCTCACTTCAAGCTTCTGTTAGCAAGTCAAATTATGATAAAAAAAAATTTCCTAAAAACATGTATGGTTAGTGTAAAAATGTTTTTACACTATCAATCAATTTAAAATCACTCTGTATATAGCTTTTAAAATAATCATTACAAAAATCTAATATCTTGCCATACATGATTGAATAATAGTGTACAATTTTTTTAATTTTCAGTGTATTCAAAATAAATTCTTAATAAAAACACAACATCCATTCTTTCAAGTTTCCTAATAAAAAAACATCAATAAACAGACAGAGGCATAGAACTCAAACTGACAATTATTTAACAATACCTCAACGAATAGAAAGACCTTACAAAAATTATGAGATTACAAAATAATACAATACAGAAAAATCTGAAAAAATGATACTAGGGGCACCTTTATCCACAATACTAGTGTCTCCGTAATTTCCCCTTCTCCCCTTAGGCAGATTTTATCTTTCATCTTTCCTATAACAATAAACAATTTACAAAGCCAGGTGCAAATATTTGAATTTGAACCCACGGGTGTGTGGTGACTGAACACAAATCTCTCAATATGCTGGATGAGTGTTTCGTTTTGACTGAAAAACGCCAGAAAGTTCAACCATGTTTGTACAGGGTGCCACAAACCGATGCATGACTTAAAAAGAGTCCAAGCAGACAAAAACTTTAGGTCATCCGAAAGGGTTCCCTCCTGCATCGTAGGGTTTTGGGGTAGCAGCAGTTGACAACCTACCAGTCAGCTGTTGATCTGGATTTGAGAACCTAAAAGCAATTGCCTCAGTTGAAAAACTCCCAATTCCTTGATGCCTGCATGTTCAGTTATAAATCTTAAGTGGAAAGGAAAGTAATGGCCAACCACAACCAATAATTATCGACCCTATCCAGACTAGCACAATAAATTGTTCCTTGCACAGATTACTTCACAAATAACAAATAAAACTCAGTTTTCAGTAATCACACTTAATAGCAGCCCAATCAAGGAACAATAGCTGGTGAGCCGATGAAATGTGATGCTAAAGTATGAGTGTTTATTAATGGATACAGGGTTCACTTTATTATTCCAACATGGGACATTTTACGAACGATTGGACCCAAAAGATGGATTTCAATAGAAAAGAAATCATCTCACCTAAAACAGCCCATGTAAACAGTAAAGATTATCAAGACTAAAGGACAATTAGTTACCTTGGCATTGGCATGTTAGTTGCCATTTGTTGTACCATGTATGCCCCTGAGATTTTAACACGGTTTAGGATGCAGATAAAGAGCAGAATTGCCTTGGCATAAAGTAGTTGAGGAAATAGTAATAGGCATACCTGGTCCCATTGCTGATGCAAGAGTATGTGCTTGAGGAGGCGATACATAAGATGATGACGATGAGGGTGGATTCCAGGCATGAGATATATTACCCATGTTTGACGGGTGCATTGTAGCTGAAGGTGTTACACTAGGCAGAGCACCTTGCAAAGATGACATGGAAGGAAACTGCAACCAAGGAACACCAACCATAGGAGTTATAAGGTTGGCTTGATGGTAAAAGAAGGTAGAGAGGAAAAGGTGGTGGGTTTGATTCCCCCCACTAACAATTAACAACTAACATTTGCTGATAAAAAAAGGAACACCAACCATAAAGCATCAACCAAATTGTGCAATTAATTGGTGAATAAACATATTAGAAAGTCAGCATATCATACTTCAATGTTCCAGCTTTTCAAAGCCAGATGATCAAAGAAAGAAAACGCAGAAAATATATTCCTATGGGGCGCCTCTAAGAAAGAATCAAACTTAAGAAAGTAATATACACTGTAGTAATTAATGATGAAAAAATACATTTGAGTTAATAACTCAATAGTGGACAAATCCAAACTACGATAATGCACTTTATAGAAGAGCCTAAATCCCAAATCAACAATATTGAATATAAATGGTTTACAAAAAATAGGACCAATAGTTATAGTGTATCACAGGAAACATTGAACACTAGTATATCAAAGAAAGTCACATACTGTTGGGGCTTGAACTGGAGTTGGTTCGATACTGACATCAAATGGATTTGTTGATTTTGATTGTTGCGCATAACTTGGCATGGGCTGTAACAGTTGGAAGAAGTTTATGAGATATGTGCCATACTATTGTACTAGTTAGAAGCAACAAATTAAGATAAAGTTGCAAACTAATAAGTTGGATTGTAACAGTACCACTGCATTATTGTATTGAATTGAGATACCCATGCTAGGTGGTGGACCCATTAGCCAACCTGGGACAGGAGCAGGGAACGGTGAATATTTTACAGTGAATAGATCCTGCAGAAATCAGAACTACTCCCCTTAGATAAACAATAGATACACACAATATCTGCACGATATAGATGTTTCATGAAGTAAAATATGGAGTGAAGAATACCTCAGGAAGCTCACTTCTTCCACTTGGTTTTATGTCTACTGTAGAAGGATGTAAAACAACATTGGATTTAGCCTCATTGGCAGGCTTTGGGACAAGGTGCGATGCATGAGGCATTGGTGTGCTTGGGTGCCCTTGTACAGAAGGTACAGTCCAAGGCTGCAAGAAATTTCCAGGAAAGGGTGAACAAATACCGCATCTGAATTAATTAATTAATAGACAGAACATTTGAGACAATTACTCAATAAGAAAAACCTGATTATTCAAAGCTCCACCAACTGGTGGTGTGGATTGTTGAATAGTAGGCTGACTAGCAGCAGCAGTGAACAAAGGTTGTTGTTGCTGATACTGCAAAGTAGCCCACTGTCCTGCATTATTGAGAGTTGATGCTGTTGTTAATCCAAAAGATGTTACTGAAGCACCACTGGCTGGGAATGTTGAGAAGCTGCTAACAATTGAAGCTCCTGCAGCAGTAGCAGTAAGAGCTGATCCCATCACAGGTCCTGCACGAGAAACAGATGAGTCATTGAATATTAACAATCTTGTCACACAGCTCCCAGAATTAGCTGTTGCAACATGGGAATCACCTAGGGCTCCTGAAACATGAGAAGGTAAAGATACTGGTACTGACAATTGTGTCAGCATGGATTCAAGTGGATTTATATTCGAAGGACCCTGAGGTGCTTTTGCCTCAGGAGCAACATCAAAAGAGGCCCAATTATTATCATTGGAATTTGCAGGCATCCCATGTTTAGCCGCAGTAGTTTTCTGGGCTTGAGGAATTGCTGAAGCAACAGGTGGTTCAGGATCATCATCAAAATCAATAAGGCTCTTAATAGTCTCAAGCTTAACTTCTGCAGGGGTTCCATTGCTGGATGCTAAGCTACTGGAAGATGCAGTTCTCTGCAATTACAATAGTCAATTTAGATTTTTTTTTTTTGGTAGAAAATCAATTTTGGGAAACTTGCAAAGTAAAAGGGGGAGAGGGAAGGGGGAAGGTCATCCCATGAAATTCGTAGTAAAGAAACTAAATACCAAGCCACATCACTTACATAGATTAATAAGTGTTGCGCAATCAAACTATAAATGAACATGTTGATGTTCATGCTTATTGCCACTTACCATGTTCGTTTGATGCTTACAGAGCATTGCTCATTTTACAAAAAAGACATTAATCAAAATCCCATTCCTTTCCACCCTCCTCCTAGTTATTTACCTACAAAATCCGTCTAACTAAAACCCCTTCTACTAACTAACTATTATAACAGTCCAATTAAATGTCCTAACTCCCAACACAGATGGTTGAGGCATATGGAACATCATCAGTAATAACTTCACCTGTGTGAGTGCTGAGCCATTAGTAGCCTGTCCACTGTTTATTTTGGGCGGTTCACTTATTCGAAGAGGTACTACATTTTCTCCCAAGATCTCTCTAACAGGTCGGACCGCAGGTGGGCTGGAAGAATCCAGATCCTTGGTTTGCTCAGGAGAAGTGCTTTCCACCTTATGATTTCCATCGGATATTCTATGATCTTCAAATTTCTGTTCATCCCCAAATCTATCTTCTCGACGCCAATCATTGATTATTGGAGGACGACCAGGGCTTTTCTTGTAATCACCATATTGCCTATTTTCTTGCTCATATCCAGGACTTCTTCCACCAGGACTAGACCTGTCACTGTAACGACGTTCATGTGTGTCCTCATATGAAGGGCTTCCGTGATACATCTCTGTCCTCTTGTTTTCATGGAAATCATCCTTGTCACCCTGTATAACAGTGTACTAGTTAAATTAATTAAGCATGGACACGTATCCAACATGGCAGAGGCAGACTAACAAAATGTGTCCAAATGTGTCTGACTCAAAAAATTAATTTCTCGGCTGCAATATGGCTACAACACAGCAGCACTGGACTAGTTTATTATTATTATTACTAAAAAGAGGTGGAACCTGTTTTAAACTTATAAGGAAATTTTAAATAAATAAAAAGGCAGCAGTGTTTTTTGTCAGGTTCGGAGGTACCCATTTCATTTTGGCATATATATATATATATTACTTTGATTTCCAATTTTGTGTGTGTGCACATATATGATGTGTCCTACAATTCTTAAAATTTGGTGTTGAATTTGTGTCATGCATCAGTGCTTCATAGGTTAAAATTGAATTTGTGATAGACTACTTCGTATGTGTTTAAAATAGTAATTCCAAAGAAGAAAACAAACACTTTAGTACCTTTACTCTTGGAGGTTTGTCATAAGTCCTCTCACCGCTGAATCTTCTATCCACATAAACATGCTTAATAAAGTCCCGGAGCCTGTCAACATTGCTGGCACCAGAATGCTAATCAAAATAATGCACCCTGCAATTATACGTAAAAGCTAACAAGCAAATGCTTACCTGCTATCAGGCAAAGAATGACATTGTGGATCCCATTCTTTAAAATAGATTTCCTTTGCACGCTGCAAATATTAGATATAATGAAAATCAACTTATGAAATGTGTTAATTGTAGGGTGCTATCAACTTAACATGAGTGAGACTTAAGATATCTAGAGCAAGTTTTAGCACACAAAAGCATTCACACCTGATTTCCTCCTTCTCGAAGTGCACTAACTTCCTGTGCACTAAATTTAGCCATTGAAACTGATTTTACCCGATGTGTAAATTCTCGGCTGGAAATTAAACAAAAGGCTTTTGAGAAGAAAGTAAACTGAAGTCTGAAACAACATTGTCCTATCTCTAGTACAACAGAATATTTAAAATAATTACAATTTGGAAAAAACTGCCAAAGAAAAATCAGACATTTTTAGGTGTACAATTTATGAACTCCAATCCATCAAGAAACATTACAACAATACAAAGAAAGTACAAGAAAAATGCATGCAGCAGTATACATACAGACATTTCAAGCTTCATTGTTAGTGGAGTAGAAGATCATGAAGAAAACTTATAGAAAGCCTGTTAAGTGTTATCCAAAGGCACATGACAAAACTTAAACTCCAGTCCATTAAAAAGAGAAATACTAGTCAGTACAGTGGGTTTCCAAAGCACCTTAAAGAATATCTATTTATCAATCCTCAAAGCCAAGACATTTTAATAATAATACCATAAGCAAAGAGATTGTAAGTACTTACTGAATTCCACTACAGTTAGTGCAAACAAACGTCCAGAAATTTGTGCACACATATTGTGGTCCCTAACAAGAGAGAAAGAAAAAAGGATTTAATGCAACAAACTAGTCTCAAACCTCAACATTAAATTCAACAATTTCCTAGCTAGGTTCAGAAGAATGCAATCAGAACAAGACTCTAAAAGTTGGTAGAGATTACTGGCTCTTAAATCAAAGTCTAAAAATGACAATAAACATCAACATCAACATCAACAGCACCTTTAACCCAAGTTAATTGGGGTCGGTGGTAGATGAACCCAATGATAGATCAGAAATAAGACAAAGAAAGAGAAAGAAAGATGGGAAGAAAAAGTGAAAATAAGACAAAAGAGAGAAAAAATAAGCTAAAATAAAAGAAGGGTGAAAGGAGGAGGGGAGAAATGAAGAGGAAAAGAACTAAAAAAAAGGGAACGACTGAAACATGGAAATATTAATGGATTTAACCCTCCACCAAGCTTATAGTTTTTCTCCACTCCGTCCTAAGACATATCGTCTGTCAATCTATATCTCACTTTATTAGGTCTTGTTTAACTACCTTTTCCCAAGTAAGTTTCGGTCGACCTATACCTTTCTTTGTGTCGAGCTCTTGATAACAAACTTTTGCTCTTACGGGAACATCCAATGATCGTCTCATAACATGTCCGATAAAAGTATTGTATCTTGCATTCAAATTCTCTTCATGTAAGGCTCCTTTATTGCATGGAATCTAGAGACTATTGATAGGTACTGCATACTGCTACTGTCCGAACAATTTTAACGGGCTACAACTATGATATTACAGAAATCTGAGCACATATTTTCTTTTCTTTTTTTCCGCAAAACTTCTTCCTAATTATTAGACACACATATTTTGTAAAAACTTGTCTATAGTCAATATTAATGAAATCACAAGGCAGAACAAGCTCATAAATTATTTGATACAGAAGTTCCTTGTTTAATAATTAAAACTCCAAAAACCAAAATATTATTAACCAAGTAAAGCCTCACTTGAAAATATTGCAATATCTAACTCTACAATAATTTTCAATAATCGACAGTTTGACACTTAAATGAAAGACTCCTTTGTATTGGTTGACATGCCATATGCAGGTGAAATCATACTATTTGTGCCATCCACTCTAGCATATTC
This sequence comes from Glycine latifolia, assembly GCA_013407115.1. Classification (NCBI taxonomy): domain Eukaryota; kingdom Viridiplantae; phylum Streptophyta; class Magnoliopsida; order Fabales; family Fabaceae; genus Glycine; species Glycine latifolia. The sequence continues at coordinate 30,753,667 of CM023945.1, forward strand.
AAATACAACAAGAATCAGCATGTCATTATCTGGTGTGTTTATCCATTTGCTGCACCCATGATAACAGAGTTCAGGTGAATCTAACATTAATGACCTTGGGTCACACCATAATTCCACACACTTAGGTGCTTGAAGAGTAAGAGAAATCATTGACCATTGATTGTATATCGTATCAATGTCCCTCACCCGAATTACATTTTGAATGTTATAAACTAATGTAGTATACATTTAAATTCAATGGTACAAAGTAAGAAAATCACTAACTCAAAGAGCACCTAACAATATCTCAATCCGCTGAATTCAGAACAAGATCGAGAGAGAAATATAACAAGGGAGAGTAAAAATCCTACCAAGCTGTTACAGTTAATGCATCTTCGATTTGGTGTGAGTTTGAGAAGACCTCGAATTATTCGTTCATTTTTCTCATCTTCCTTCAGTCGACTTGCCATCTCTACTTCTGTTGCACACATAACATAACACGTCAATGACTCACGAAAATAAACAAAACTCAAGAAAGTAAAATCAGATTGCTCCAAAGGCTACAGAGTAATAAAACTAAAACTTTTCAAAACCACGATCATCCGCGTTCAGCTCCACATAATGCGTCTAGAATGCTCCGAAACAAAAAAATTAAAAAAAAATCTAGAACATTCCATTCCGTAGGCAGCAACTTCGAAGAGTGTAAAAACACCAGATCTGATAATCAAAGACTAAGCTAAGAAGCAGAAGAAAATGTGCAGTGCAGTGGAGGTGATGTTCTGAAACCCTAAAAGAGGAAAAGTAAACGAATAAAATGAGAAGTAGTAACCTGAATTTGCAGCAGACGAAGAATAATCGGTTCTGAGTCTTCAACTTATGCAGCTTATATCTATTATAACGCTCTAAAAGTAGAGAGAGAGTAGCAGATCTTTCTGAACTGAGAAATTAGTAACGTCTTTGTGCAGTTCAGAGTTCAGAGTTCAGAGAGATTTAGCGCAACAGCATGAAACAGAGATTTGAAAAAGTCGATTATATTTTTAATTTAATTTGTTAGGACAGCCTCCAGCTGTGTGTGTGAGAAAGTTGGTTTTGTTTTCTTATACGGTTTGTTAGGATAGTCTACAGCTGTGGTCATACATGGCGACTCTAAATTCTATTCCATGCTTGACCATCACATTCCTCATTTGAAAACAAAACATCAACTTCTACACATTTTTCTTTTAGGGACGTTGTTTCTATGGATCGATTATGATGGAGTTATCAGTTATTTTCAAGATTGTAGATTAGTCCTTGCATTTGAAAGAGAATTTTATCCCAGTTTTGCAGAGAAAATAAGATATTATGTTTTCCGTTTTCGTAAGGAACAGTATAAGGGACTCATCTCCATTGTGTCTCATACGTATGAAGAGATCATGTTTTTCGTTTCGGTTTCTCATCATTTTTAATTTAATTCTAAAATCTAAATGCCACACTGCATGCTTTTTAAACTTCCATAGTTCAAGCTTTAATTAAGGAGAATTTTCGGGTGGATGGACCATGTGAAATAACCATTTTGATTTCAAAATTTAGTATAAAAAAAGTTGAAAATTGTATTTAGATGATCGAATTCATTTCGTGTTTAACTGAAATTTCTCGAATTAATATCTGACTTGCTGGTGATTTTTTTATTTATTTATCGATTTAGATATATTCGGTTTCTTTTTTTTATAAGAATAGAATATATTCAGCTTCTTTCTTTTCAAAACTCAGTAAACAGCAATATCCACTGTACATATAAAGCTGTTGAAGTGATATGATCCATATTTAAATAATTTTTTAGTAAGCTTTATAAGAGAAGAAAATTAAAAAATGAAATAAATTAAGCCTTTTGAACAAGTTAAACAAGAGAATTATTATAATTAAGAATTACTACATAATTTGATTTTATTTATTATTATTTTCTTAAATATTTATTGGAATTTGTATTCCTACAAAACCTCTACCTACTCTATGTGCATCACACAGTCGCAAGATACCCAAAATTCCAAGAATAAGATGAAGGAAACTTATGTCACGAAACCTTTTCCATGACCAACGAATCATGGGATGGACTAAACTGAAAATATCTAACTATTATTAACTAATCTGCAAATATTGCTTTTTGTGAAATGATCCTTACGAACAACCTGTGACATAATCCAGTCTCGTCGTAAAATCCAAATAAAATTTTGTAACTTCCCTCGAATTTTCGTCTCATATGTCCAAATCCAATAGTGTAATGTTTTTTTAAATTGACGGGTTGATTTTTTTTTATATTATTTCCTTTATAAACTTTGTTTATTTCAAATTTATTAATATTAATTTTTGTTAAAGAATATATCGATAACTTATTGATAGGTTGTGAGTTCATCCTTTTTATAAATTATATAAAAAAAATTGTAGACACATATATATTTTTAAGTTATAATAGTTTTAGATTTTTTATTAATTTAAAATTCATATTCATTTTTAAAAGATCAAATATTCTATAAAAATTTTAAACAAATAGTATAATAATAAAAATAACCCTAAAATTGAAAAAATAGAATACTAATTAATTATAATCAATAACAATGTAAAAACAATTCAGAAAAGAGAGGATAAAAAAGGAAATATATTAAAACAATAAGGATAAAAATAGAAGAAGAAAAAAGTTGCAAACTTATATATAAATCAAAGTCATAAAGACTAACTGAATTGAAACTAAACATGCATTGGAAAGATTGAAATTTCTTTTCCCAAGTTGGACATGGAAGATTACTCAACAGCTGCTTTTTCTTCACATCAATCAATATTGAATAATCAAACAAAAATAATCGCTGGACTCTTCCATTGTGTTTCCGGGACCATGTGTAATGTTCAGTTGCGTTGCATGCTTTCAGCTTTCTTTACTTAAAAGAAAACAAGAAGAAAAAAGCTTTGGGAATTGAATTTTAATCAATCATTTCCCTCGTCGGGTGAATATAAAAATTAAAATTAAAAACAAGGATAAGACTTATTCTCTGTCGTTTAGTTACAGTATCACTATCGCTGTCCCTATATAACGAACGCAGCCATAACTTGCAAACTTGTGTTGGACCAGAAAAAGTAAGTTAAAATTAGAATTATTATATCTAATTACAATCATATAAAGGATTTGACATGTGAAGAGGAGAAATCAGGCTCAACACATTTAGAAAAAATAAACTCTTAAAAATTAAGGTTTAAATTTTTTGGTCCTATAATTTCATAACGTGCAATTCTGGTTTCTTAAAAAAAATTATTATACATTTGATGTTTTCAAAATTTATCAATTTTGGTTCACCCTTGGTATGTCGCCAATCTTTTGTTTTAACAGAAATTACTGAGCATGAGATGGGTTGAAGACAAGTTATCTCTATTGTTACTCACCCGAATATTCATTAGGGGATATTTTCTTTCAAGAAACGGTGCATATGAATAAGTGAGCGACCCAGTATTTTATGTCCAAAACATTTCAGCAATTCTTATACATGTTTTTTTAAAATAAAAATTTGTCATATTATATTGGTTTTTATTTTATGTATGTATTACCTGCTAGCTGCTACTGCAATTTTGCGTTTGTGGAATGTTAATATCAAATATTGCCATTGCGAGCTCTTCTAGAACAAAGGAGCCATGCTAGGATTCAACTATGACTGGATGTTATTCTCTTATTGGATCTTCCAATCCTTTAGTGTTTCAATATTGTTCCTTTTTTTATTTCTCATTCTCTGTTTTAATAATTCTAGAATTTAGAATTCCAGTGTGCCCATGATTCTCAATTTTTAATCCTTTTTACATTATTTTCGTCGGCTTGGATTCCCCCTTATCATTGTTAATTTTTCCAAAGGGTTGGAAAGATCGTCATGCAACCCAATCAAATCTATCAGCTTGATTCAATTGAGGGCTATAACAATAGAATTCCTCTACCACCACAGTATCTTGTTATTGAACAAAGTCCAATCACATGTACAATTCAAACTTCTTTACCACTTTTCAGTCACCAATTGACCTTACATCCTCTGGGAATGAATACCGTCAATTTTTATCTAAATATTTGGCAGCAAACTTATACATTGACCTCAAACTACTAACTTTGAACATGATTTGGTTGGAAGATGAAATGGTATCTTTCTGGAGCTTTAAGAGCTTCCTTTCAGCTTAGGGGGGCAGTCCATTTTTTCCTGGTAGTTCACACTCCACACTGATGCATCTCAAATTTGTTCAACTTTAAAATAAAAAAATTCCCATCATAGCAACAGCTTTAGTGATGGTACTTTTACAAAGCTGTACATATTTTGTTAACAAGTTGAATTTCGAGCCCCATATCAGACCATAGTTTAGTGTTCTAGTTAGTAACCAAGGACAGAAAAAGAAAAGCCTAGCTTGCCAGAAAACTTGTTTTTGCCTCAAGGATAAGGTGAAAGTTTGAGGGGCAGGGGGAATATTGTTAGCTAATAGCAAACCTCCAAATTAATAAGGTGTATATTAGGTGAAAGAGGACTGATCATAGAGGGTACGTAGGGCCTGAATCAGTTGTTTCTGACAGTGAAGTTAATGAGTCAGTATCTGTTACTATTTTGTGACGGTTAATTAGTGAGAATCTCTAACTAAATTGATTAGAGGGAAACGGGAAGGGGTGGAGAAGAACATAATAAAAAGGGATAATAGAGGAATTCCAAAGAAGGATGGTTCGTCAGAAGTTAGTATAGTAGGGAGGCAAGGGTTCTCTAATCCTTGGAATTGACATAGTCTTCTTCTGTAGTTCTCATCGAAATCCTATCTACCCTGAGATAAGAGTGAATATCAATAGGATTTCCAATTATTTTGCCTGTTTCTGCACATTTGTGATCCAATTTTTCAATCATCATCTTAGCATAACAAGATGATATTTTGGTATGAGATTTCACATGATATATCCTAAAGAGAGGAAATTAAATTCTTGTCATTGTAGTTGCTGAGTTAATCCTGTGTTGGTATTAAATGGTAAGTTACTCATGTTGTTGAAATATCTGAGACTCAGTTATACTACCTGTTTAATGAAATAATTTGCTTGTTTCTAATTCAGCGTGTACCACTACTAAAAGCGAAAAGATTTATTGAACTCATAGCTCCCTTTTACCAGCTTTCCTGATAAAAGCCATTGGTTTGAAAAATTTGTTCCATTATCTTAGCCATGCATGAAATGCTTTTACATTGATCTCGTGATTTTTATTCTTTCAAATTTCAGCTCCAGAATTTGTTGAAAATGAATTTCAGTAGAGGCAATTAGTTGCTTTCTCAATCTATGATTGTGAGTGTGCCTAAATGTGTCACGAACTGCTGCTGATGCATATTATTCTTCTAGTTCTAATTATTCGAGAACGGGATGCAGTTTTTCGTGTACAATGACAGCAACAAGATTTGATCAATTGATCTTAAGACCTTATGTAAATTAATTATCCAAACTTCTTACCACTAGACTGATCCTAATTAGTTTTTGTAGTTTAATTTGCAAATGAATACAGTTATTTGTTTCTCTTTAGTGGGATTATTAAGCATGCATACATAGTAACACCCATCTTAGCTATAATTGAATAGGAAAATGTAATAATATCTGTTTTTAAACCGGTTATCGATTGATTGGTTTTTGAGTGTCTTTTGTGAAGTACACTTACACTTTCCGTCTCTATTTCATGATGTCCTTTCTGAATGATGAATTGTATAAAATCTGAAAGATACAAATGCGGTATGTTGAAACAAACAAGCTATGTTTAACGATGTTGCTCGTACTTCAGAAACTTTTCCGCCTTTCTCGGAAAACGATATCTGCTATTACTCATAGTTCTTGTCTCGTTTTTTCTTTGTGCGTGGCAAATGTTTAAATTTGAAAATGAAGGATAAAACATCATGCAGTTAACATCGAGGTGCTCATATTTAACGGGCAATAATAATGAAAGAAAAAAATCAGAAAAGGTTAAAATCTTACATAAGTATTTCTGTACTTCTACAATATAATATTTAGACTTGTTTGTTTATACTGAAAATGGATGGACGAAACAAAATTAATCCCTCCGTTATCTGCCAATAGGAACACGGAGATAGAAGAAGAAAAGAGTCTAATAAGCGAGTCTCATTTTAGTTTCATGTTTTATCTAACAAAATGTCATATATTTTTAAGTTAAATAATCAAATTCATTTTTAAAAATGTGATATAATTACAACTTAATTTTAAAGTATGAAAAATATAATTTGAGTCACACATTTTTAAGAATGAATTTGATTATTTATTATATTTTTAATTTATTCATATTTCGTGGTATTTTACATAGTAAAAGAAAGTATTAGTAAGTTAAAATATAATGAATTAAAATAATTATGTTTTTAAGATCAAACAAGTTTAATCATATTTGAAATATGATTGACAGATAATATTTTTTAAAACATGTGGTTAGAATCAAATCACATATGCGTGTGATAAAGTATTTTATTAATAAAAATTACTTCTTTAAATATATTTCAGTAACTCGAGATATACTCGGGATTAAAAAAATCTATAAATGGAAAAACCTAAAACACAAATATTTTAAAACCAAGAAATACTTTTCCTTTTATAATTGGAGAAAATATATTTAAGAATTTAATTTAAAGACATTGATAATGAAAAAATATTATATATAATAAAAAATTATTTTGAAAATATATTTAAAATAATTTATCCATACTTAATGCGCTGTCTGGTACTCTGGTTTACCATTACTACCGTGAAGCACGGGTTTTGCTCCTTGAGGTCGCTACATATGAAGTTGAGAGCAAGTGAGCACTGAGCAGTGACAGGTTTAGTCGGTGGCTCAGTGCAGGGGAGAATTATTCTAACAGTACATTCCAGATGGATATGTCCCAAGTATGGCATCATCAATGCGCTAACACAACAATCATTGCTTTTTTTAATTAATTTGTAGATGATACTAGCTCACATGCAATTTCACTAGACAACCAATTGCCCCATGGAGTTCATTATACTTCAAAATTAACAATTCTTTTTTGAATGGCATAAGTATTTTTGAATGATATAAAAATATTCAAAAACTATAGATATAATATGCATAATTTTGGTTAAATTTGATAAGATATAAATTTAATGTTGAGCTTCTTGTTTAGCCCCATTTAGTGATGAATTTCTTACAATGTGTTTGGATAAAAGTTACGTTCACACGTAAATTAATAGCGTTTATCTAAGTGAAACAAAATACTTACTTCTTAATTTTGTGTATTAGAAAGTGTATTTCTTCTTTTGACAAGCTTTAATACAGTACTCCTTAGCATGCTTGCTCGCTGCCCTAATAGAATACCATGCCCTTAACTTTGCATGTAACTAACAATCCCTTTATACTATTAATTATTTCATTTACATATCACGTTAAGAACTCTTCCATTTAATATGGTAACCCGTTTCCAAAAGCCATTAACGACTACGACCTGCTCCTTTCACGTACAAGATAATGGCTGTTTGCTTTCGATAGAGGCAGCTAGCGTTAGGTGAAGCCACTTGAGTAATGAAGGCCAAGTAGACTGAAGAAAGTTGTGGCAGCGTGTAACAACTCACAAATACGTCAAAAAGACACCTATAGAAATAGGATTGAGATTGGTTTCTATAAATCAAGAAGTGTTTTCTGCAACTTTATCATATACATCCATATATACAAAGTTTACACTTAAGAACTAAATATCATGTTATAAAAAGTAATATGCAAAAATCATGTTTCTCGTATATTCATTTGTATAATGTTGCTTTCACTTTCACATCTCGTAAAATATGGAATCATTTCAATAGAGAAAGAGAGGCTAGAGAGAAAGCAAAAGATGTTATTTTCCATAAAGTTTAAATTAAAGGTGAGAGAAAAAGAAAATAATGTAGCATGTTGACTGGTTCATAGCGGTGGATTCCTTTCTTATAGTCAACCAATTAGGGATATGTACATACTACTATATCGCACACTATTATATAATTCTTCCCTGTTAATGTTATTAATTCAGATCAGAGGTTGTTCCTTGCAAATGCTGGTAATGCACTCACTAGTCTCTACAATAGTTGAGTCTTACTAATCAAATCCCATACACAATTTCTTTTTATGTTTGTGTTTGGTGCATGTATATATTATGATATAGTCTGAACTTAATATAAAAAGCACCACAAGTAACTTCCTCACTCTGCTTTTATCGTCGCAGAAGCAAATTAAGCTCATGTGACTGACACATGCTCCTGACCAGTGTCTTTGCCCTTAGCTTTGTCAAATTCCTCAATCTGCTCCATTTTTGAAAGGATTCACTATCACATGGACCAACCTGTAGATAGAAAGGACCATTTATTTAACACAATAATTCGTAAACGCTTCTGAGCTCATAATGTCCAATAATGCAATGGAGCCTGTCCCATTTTGCACTATTACATTCAAGGTATAGACAAAGACGTCAACATATTCAGCTTCATTCAGGTCTCAATGAATCAGATTAATTTACTTATTGTATCATTTTTTTTCCCTTTGCACTTATTGATATTAAATCATCTACTGACATAATTTGGAATGTTGATATATTAAGCATGCAAAGCCTCTCAATCAATCGTATTTATTCCAATTATGTATAATTTACAATGTCGAAAGATGTCAATCAAGCAATGTGCACTGTTGCTATATGCGGATAGTTTATTTACTATGCATGAACGTTTTTAATTAACAGGATCTAATATAATGCTCAAAACTTAAAAGAATCCCGATTATGTCGTATTGCCATGCGTTTTCTTTTGTCTTTAGTCTTCAATTTGCGTCACAGTTGTATTACCAAATATGCCTCGACTTTGTTCCTTTATATTTGACCTTTTACCATGGTTATAGTTCATTAATTTGGATGTTACACTTGTCCACATGGATCTATAATTGAATATTATAGTGTATACATATTCTTTTCCTCCAGCTTGGGCTAAGTCCCATCACGTTCACATAGAAAGTTTGTCACTTCCACTTCCCTTTCTGTGATCCTTTTATTATCTCTCATCTTTGATCATGAATCATGTTTCTCCTCTTTTGATACGTAGTATTTGTTTCTTCAATAGCTAAACCAGTCAATGAGACGCTTCTCAAACCATGTTTCTCCTTTTATGACACTAAATGGTTGGTATATTGGGTCTTTAGTGGATTTTAGTTTGGTCAGTGTTTTAATTAGTGGTTCATCACATGACAAGTTCCAATCGCACTGGGTCTCTTTTCTATTATTATTCAGGATAAATTTCATTGGGTTTTGTGCAGTTTGTTTTCCCAATACAATTTGAACTTAAGCTTCTTTGTTTTTTCCTCCCTCACCTTAACATAAGGTATTACAGCAAACCAGCTGATTTGGATTTTGTCATTCAAGTCATTGGTTGAGACTTGAGCAAGGGAGGTTAGAGTTGTGAGAGCAGAGGTTCTTTCAGTTCAGATTTGCCAGTAAAAAGTTGAAATGGGGAAACTTAGTTGGATGCTGGACAAGTTCTGTATTTCTTCTTGTTCAAACACCTGCTTCTGTATAAATTCCGTAGAATTTGAAGATGAGTTTGAGAGTAAGCCTTTGATTGCAAGTGACAATGATCATAAACTAAGGCTGAAGGATGTAGTTGATGGAAAGCAGACATTGGCTTTTCAATTGAAACCCAAGGTGAGGCTTCTCTTTTCTTTTTCCTTTTCCATATTTGAAGTGTCTTTGGCAACACCAATCACTCTTTTCTCATTCCAGGGGAGAAAAGGAGAAAATATAGTTAGTTTGTATTGAAGAGCTTGTATTCTATGGGTTAATCTGATACCTTCCTGTTGCTCAATGTGCAGATAGTGATATTGAGGGTGTCCATGCATTGCCATGGCTGTGCAAAAAGAGTTGAAAAACATATCTCAAAGCTGGAAGGTGAGAGCACATTGCATTTTTTCTTTTTCATATTAAAGTTAGATTTCATAGCTTTCATATAAAAATAACCTACTCTTAGAGTAGGCTTCACTTATTTGCACTTTATTCCCTTCACTTCATCAGTTTCATTTTGTCATTTTTAAATATTCCTCTATCTCATTATTTGTCACATTAAAATATCAAAAAAATGTTAATTATATTTTCCAATCATATTCTCAAGAAACAAATGCACTAGTAGATGTATAATTGTAATTGTAAAGTATAGTTACTAAAGATATTTTACTTAGATAAGATTATTTTAACACGAGAATTGATATAATTAATTATTTGGTTAAACTATTCACAGTATAATTGTCTCTATTTTTTAATTAAAAGTTTTTGGTCTCTGTACAAGAAAACTGTACATTTTAGTCTCTGCATGGAGTAGTTTTCTGTGACAGTTTTACACTGTCTAAAATTCTTTTCTCATGTAAGCGTTAATAACTAAAACTTATACGCAATTGTAGGAACTAGAAAGTACTTATAGTTTTTTCAAATAAGTACTAAAATTTAAAATAAGTAAAACTATAAAAAAAAAACGAAATGAATAATTAAATCTTATTTAGTATACTATTTATATACATTAGAGAGAGGAGTAACTTTCTTTGGTTGTTTGTGCTTGGTATGGTCAATGGTGTGTTTGTCTCAACTTTCAACAACTCCTCTAAACCAAATCTGATTGGTTATTATTGAAGGGTGTGATAGAAACAGAGGTTGTCCAACTGTTCATGAGAGAAGATAGATTATTTTATTCTTCATGAATCATGATAAGTGCCAGCCATGTGAAAAAGGTCAACTTTATCATGTTTGCTCTCACACACTTATCATCAGTTTGTGGTAATATATAATGCCTCTGTTCTGATATTATTGAAATTAAGAAAATTAATTAATTTAATTTGTAATAATAAATTTATTTTAAATTTATATTTTAAAATTATTTTTGTAATTGATAGTTTTTAACTTGTTTATCAATATATTATCTTTCTTCTTTAATTAAACATATTTATAATCTAAAAATAATTAATATAAAAAACATTATAAATTGAATTAAAAAGTAACAAAGCATTGTTTTAAACTTAGATTTTGTATATAGAAACGGAAAGCGTATTTATAGTTTCTAATAACTGCCTCTTCTACTTCTCAACAGGAGTGAGCTCATACAAGGTAGATCTGGAAACCAAAATGGTAGTGGTTTGTGGCGACATTCTTCCTTCGGAAGTGTTGGAAAGCGTATCCAAGGTTCAAAATGCAGAGCTTTGGAATCCTCCATGCTAATTAATATGGAAAAATTATGCACAAAACACCATCAGCCTCAACAGATTCCGCAAAAGTCAATTTTTGTTGTTATTATTTACTGATATAATATAATAATGCTAATACCCCGCGTCATGTTCCAGCAATTCTCTTGCACTAAGGAAAAAGAAAGTTAAAGAAATGCATTAATTAATGTCTCTCACTCTCTTCAGTACATTTGGCTTTGACATTAATGGCTAAAAATTTCACTATTGTCAAGTTGCACCCCAAAATTTTTTTGTGATTTCTCTATTCTTCATTTTATTAATGTCTGTTCAGGAGCTTTCTCTAGGCACTAGTAGTTCAAATCTTGTTTCCATATGACATTATGCAAATGGAAATTAGTGGCAGGTACCAAAAATTTAATGCCATTAATAATTAATAATGCTACAGAAAGTTAAAGAAAGAGCAGTGATCAAAGTTTGGCTTAATACACTGGCACAGTGCGTCTGCATGATTAGCCGGTGATTTTGTACTTTTAAGGCATGACAAGATCCTGCTTACAGTCAATTACGTGGAAAACAGAAGATTAAAAGGAAGATCCATAATGCGCGGCTACTATGCTAGTAGTAGCTTTTAAGCACATTAATAAACCATTTATGTGCCCCTGGTAGCAAACAAAATAATTACATAACGATCAGACTCCAGATTTTTTTATAATGCATTCATATGGGATAGTAACTACTGGTATTTGTCAACACCAAGTATGAACACATTTTATGTTATATTAAATTATTGATTACATATCTAATTATAAATGATTTAGACATTACTACATATTCAATATAGTAAGAAAATTACTTATATTTTAAGTAACATATTATATGTCAAAATTAAATAAAATCATGTAATAAAATATTAATTTATTTTCTTAACTTTCCTGTTCATTAAAAGAAATAGACCTAATTAATATAAAGTTCAACTAAAAGATAAATAAAGTATGACCAAAAATTATTTTATTAACGATTGAATTTAAATATTATCACAATGATTCAACTTTGAAATTTTAGCACATTAATGACTAGTTTTCAATCTCTTGATTAATTAACTTTTAATTTATATAAAACTTTGTTAACTTAGGATTAGTTTGGTTAAATTTATTTATTGAAATAAGCACTTATGTTAATAAAATAATTAACTTTATATTATTAATAGATTTATCTAAATTGCTTATGCTTAAAAAAATACTTTTATATTTCTTTTAAAAAACAAATGTTATCTACTTTCTTATAAAAAAAATGCTTATTTTAAAATTACTCTTTTAAAATTTCAACAAACTCACTTAATTTACTTATATAAAGTAATATTCCTTCCTTACCCTGCGAACCAACATATTATTTTCCTTGGGCATCTTTTCCCATGGAGAACACCCAACGAAGCTGGGACCCTATCCTCGTTATGGGTTTCCTTTCTACCTTTCTACACTAGACATTTTTCTAATACATCTAGTATAAATAGTGCATTTTTAAAAATACCATTCATTATAAGCTTATGGACTTCATATACCACTTGACCAATCTGTAAGCTTCAACCAACTGAGCTAATAGATCAATTATGTTAAAAAATAATTAATGTTAATACATATAACACTAAATTTTTTAATATATATTTAATACACATATAAGTTTACATAATAAATTTTGTAAAATTAATTTTGATCTAATAATTAAAGTATTTTTATAAATTTAAAAAACATACATTTAAATAAAAAGCATATTTTTAAATAAAAATTTACAGATTTAATAAAAATTATATTTGTATTTATAAGTTAAATTAAAAATTATATCTGTATTTATAGTTTTCTAATATTTTTTAATAAATTTGTAAATTTTTATTTAAATCTATGATTTTTATATGTAAAAAAATACTTCAATTATTATATCATAATTAATATTTATAAAATTTATTATGTAAACTTATATATTTATTAAATATATGTTAAAAATTTTAGTGTTATATGTATCAACATTAATTATTTTTAAATATAATTGGTATATTTCAGTTGGTTGAAGCATCTAACTAATAGATTCGTTAATCCGTATGGTTACACAATCCATAATCTTCATAACGCAAAGGTATTTTTGAAAAATCTATTGTTCAACAGTGGGTGTATTAGAAAAGTGTCCGGAAGCAAACGCCTCCTCTTAACACTGTAATCGAATTCAAGGTGGGCCTGAATAATGGATCTGAGATCTGGCCCAAAACTCGTGAACACAAAAACCAAAATAGAATGTTTTTTTTTCTTGCTTTTTTTGTTTGTTTGCTGATAGTAAAAGCAATTCTAGAGATGATTGAAATACATTTGATCTCCCAATAAAGGTGTGTTTTGATTGGTGTTGTGATCACATTGAACGGAGAATAGCAAATTTCAAAGGAATTATGTCACAGTTTTCATTTGAAAGTCCATTAGCATTAGATTCAACTACTTATCAAACACACAAAAAGTCATCTTCCTTCATATGATTAGGAATTGATCCTTGACAATATGCTTAAGTGGATTTTTTCATTGCATATCAGAAGATACAAAATCAATCATTTATAAAATTAGATATATAATTTTCTTGTATTCCATGATCGCGTTTCTTGTAACACTAAGTCTTATAAATATTCCTTGAAAAATAAAGTCTTATAATATAAATAAAAGAATATAATTATATGTACTATGTAAATAAATTTATATTTTTATCAACAAAAAATATTTATGAATATGACTTTTAAAATAAATATTTTAAAAATTAATAAATTTATTATATATAATTGTTTATGATATGATGAGTGTAAAAATGTTTATACAATCATTAGTCAACATGCATATACTCTATTGACTATAAATTAAAATATATAAATATATTATTAGCTCAATAATTAATATATTATTTCTTTATATAGTAACCATACAAACTTATTTACAAAATTATTTTTGCTCAAAGGATAACATACTAATAACATGCCAAAAGAATAATGAATTCTGTGTTGTGATATGGAGATTCTTTTTGGCAAATTTTTTAAAATAATATAATTTTTCAAAATAATTTGAAATTTGAGGGTGTTTGGAAACTATTTCAAAATCTAGGGCAATTAAACACACCCAATTTTGACGTGTTTTCCTTGATTGTGACACGTGTCATGCATGCGCAGTGTATATAAACTTCGAACGGTCATAACTTTTGATAGGAATATCCGATTGAGACGTAGTTTGTGTCAAAACACTCACAATTGAGAAAGGAAGGTCTGGACAAATTCTCGAAGGGGATTTGATCAACTATTTTTTTCAAAAAAAGTCTCTAAGTGCCTTAAAATTAGTATTGAATCTTCGATCATCCAAATTTTTTTGTCAACTTTTTTAATTATTTAATTATTTAATTTAATGCTATTTTTTATTTTTTAAATTATTTCTCTTAATTTCGAGCGTTTTGACATAAAATACGCATCGATCGGACATTTCTATCAAAAGTTATGACCGTTTGAAGGACATATGGTACGCCTAATTTGGGCTAATTTTTTTGCAGACATTAAAATGTTAAAATAAAAATATCAACTTAAAAAATCATGGGTGAATTAAAAATTATATGCATATTTAATTATATACAATAATAAATTTGAATAGGTTAAATTGAATTTTGACTCAAATCTTAAAAAAAATTGAACCAAAATCAAAAACTCAAAAAGTGTAGTGTATCTAGATACAAGTTATTTTCATGAAAATTAATGCTTCGTAAAATTAAAATAGATACAATTTTTATGGAATTTAGTTATAAAAACAATAAAATTAATAAAAAATTAGCCTAAATTAGGTAATGTTTTTTTTATATATCTATTTACCAAAATTATATTGTAAATTTTAAACATTTTAGTTTAAAAAAAATTAAAAAATCATAATATTGTGGTCGCAACACTAATTTCAAAAATTGAAAAAAATTATACTGTAAATTAAAAAATTGATTTTAAAGTCGTACACTAATTTCAATTTTTATTTCAGTCGCTAATACTTTTTGTAATAAAATATTGTGATCATAAACATTAAAAAAATCATTGTATTTTGTCACAAAAGTGTTAGCGACCGAATTAATGACGAAAGTTATCACTCTCAATTTAAACATGTTTAAACACATCCAAATTAGACGTGTTTGACTACCCCATATTTCAAAATATTATTTTTAAAAATTTTCCGATTGTACATCATAATCAAAAATACTTTTTTTTCCAAATATTTGTGAAAGAAAAATTAGAGGTGAGGGACTGAGGGTATCAGTATCACGTCACGGTAGTTGAGGCTCCACACGTACAAGTTGTTGAATGTTTTTTTTTTTTACGCTTATCATGTTCACTTTGAATTTATTATTAAAAATGTAATTTTCATCATTCAACAGTAAAAAAAATATACTAATAATTTATTTGAAAAGAGATTAATATTGATATTTTATTTATAAAATAATCTAAAATGATTAATTACTCACTTAGGGATTATTTTAACTGGAGAGAAAAAATTATTATTCAAAAATAAATTTTAAAAAAATAACATGAGTCTCATATTTTATTTTTTTATACTTTAATTTACATATTTTTTTCATTCCCTTTTTTTTATACAGCCAAATAATCCCTTAATGATGTTGAAAACGAGCTATTGAATAACGAAATAATTAATTTGAATTGGTGCGTGAGAGCAGAGGGGTGTGAGTTAGAGAATTATCAAATCACATGACACAACAACCAATAATGCTACTGGGACGGCTGATTTGTGGCTGCACCGCGCCCAAAGTGAATCCAGAACACAAGAAAAAGTGGGAATGAGTCATCAAAAAGTACTAAAGCTCACGATTTGACATGCATATATATTGACTCATTCTTTTCCTCATTGTTTTGAGGATTCTACTCCCTATACACTATCAATACCTAGGAACTCCATGATTCATTAGCGATAGTTTAATTCGATATCAACCCTTGGCTAAGAGTTACTCGATCCATTCATAATAACTCCTATAGCGTGCGTGTCGATTATTGGTTGGATATTCTCAACTATTTTTTTTACTTAACTCTGTTGTTCATTAAAAAAATAACTTGATTCAAAATTCATAAAGATAAATAAGTTTGATAAAAAATTATTTTCATTAAAAATTAAATTTAAATATTATCTAAATGATTCAACTTAATTTTAATATATTAATTATTTATATTTAATCGAGATTCTCTTATCTTAAAAAATTATACAATTATTTCATGAAAAGTTACTTGTATGATTGTATCCACAAATAATATAAATATTAAGTTACATTAACTTTACATACATCATACATGAATTGCATATTTGTATGCAGATCTTTCAAAAAAAATAGCTTATTTTAGTAAATGCATCTAACAACCTCTAATCATTTTATCTGTTAATATTTTAGAAGATTTCACAAAACTCTTATCTCTACATGGTTTATTCTTGACTAATTAACCAAAGCAAACTAATTTCTTGACATTTAATTATACTTTTTTTTTATATCAGAAAGACATTGTAATTTACTCATTTTAAATATATATTTGACACCAACCAAATGGTAATGGTGAGCTCATTGAACGGTTTCACTAGGGTCAAGGCTCCCAACGACGCCTTTTGTTTCCAAAATATTTGCTGAAAACAAATAATAAAATGAAAAATATATACTTTTTGGATAATGTTGCTCTCACTCGCAAAAAATAGAATGGTTAACACACGTACCAATGGATGGGGAATCACTGCTTTATGTACTTTTCCTGTAGGCAGAAAGCAAAGCCTAGCTATTCGCTATTCGCAATCACCAGGTTCATTTTTTTTAGGGTCACAAGCTAACATGGACCACCAATGTAAGTAGTCCAAAATGAACCACTAACTTTAACAGTTAAATTAATCTAAATTCACATTATTATGATATTCATTCCAAATTATATATTTTCTCCCTTACTATCATAGCCTTCTCCGATCAACCTGCAGCTTCCAACCTCCTCTATTCGACCCCCTCTTCTAAAAAATATCTATAAAATATAACATTTAGTTTACTGTAACTACAAGTATGCAAATAAAAATATCAAACTCAGAAAAACATAATTTTTTTTGTTGATTCAAGCCTTCCCTTGTTTCAATCATCCAATTCAAACTTTAAACCTTTCTTTTTTCATCGCATCCCTTTAATAGTTTAATACTTCATATCTAACCATAAGCAAACATTGCTTCTCAATCATGCTTCATACCTTGAGCACTTTCAAATTCATCTCATTTTTAATTTTGGTAAAGGTAATCATAGTTATAAGAATAAAATCAATTGATATTCAAATGAAACATTCAAATAAATTTTATTTTTTATTGTTTGTTTAAAAATGAGAAACAAAAATCAAATGAAAAACAATGGCCTTCATGAAATCCTTGGTGGATTTTATGACACAAGATAGTGTGATTCTAATCAGATCTAATTTGAAGAAAAAAGTTAGAAAACAATTAGATCTTATCAAACTCATCAATGCAGACAACACCTTCGTCAGCCAAGACCATGGTCCCTCCTTCTAGATAAAACTCACGTTAAAGGGTACATAGAACATGAATCAGAGCCTAAACCAATCAGTTCCAGTAACAACATTTAAGATCTAAGGGATTTTCCAAAGTTAGCATCGCATCGAATCAGAAAAGTTGATTGATGAGGTTGTTGCTTTGTTGTTAGAGAAGTAAGTGACTCTGATGAAGGGTTTGCCATCAAACAAATTCGTTGCATAGGCTATTGACAACCAGATTTGACGCGCACGATACCCCTCCATCTTAGTGAGACTCAGTGTCAACCAAATTTGTCACTTGTGCGGTGCCCTTTCACCTTCACAAATCTATGTGGAAGTGGTACCCCTCCACCTTTGTGAGTCTTGCCGTCAACTAGACCCACTGTGTGCACTGCTGACAATTAGATCTACTGCTCACCATGGTGGCCCTCCATCTTTGTTTGTGTGGAAGCAATTGTGTAGAAGGAGTTGGGAAAGGAATCTAGTGAGAAAGGCGCATATATGATCATATTGATGAGATTAATCTAATGATACATAAAAGTGATACAAAATGTACCACTTATAAAAGTGGTCTACCAAAGTAAAGACCTATTTTAGGTTGTTATACAAATTTGATGGGACGATTTTACCCTTAATATACCTTTGTTTTGTTTTGTTATTCACCTTTCATTAAGTTTTTTTTATCCACCCTAATATTATCGTGACTAAGTTTGTAAATGAATAATTTTTGCTAAAAAAACTTAATTAATCATCTTTAATCTTTAATGGGAACTCTTTTATTTATAATTTTTTTCATCCATAAAATTTAATCTCTTTAACTTTTATCTAAGAAAATTGAGTCCCTTAAACTAACAACTAGTTTATTTTATCAAGGTATTTTATAAATTATAATAAATTCTGAAAACAATACTTATTTTATATTTTTATGAACGACGTTTTTATAGTTATGTTTTTAAATATATACAATTGTTTAATGTTTAATGTACCTTTTTTACAATTTTACATAAAATGGAAAAATCTTTAATAATTGAGTAAATAATTCCAATGAAATGTAAATAATTGCATTTTTTATATTCTTTAACATTGAGTCAACCAAATCAATCATTTAATAACTAGTATTTTAATTTTTGCAATATATAAAATAAATATTCATTTAAAATAACTAAAAATTATAATTTATAATAAATAAACACTTATATATATTATGAGTAGTTATACACATTGTCAATGTAAAGTTTTATGCAGTATCAACCAATCATAATTCATAATATGAATTATATATGACTTTTAAGACAGTTAAAATAAGACTCAAATTTATTAATCATGTAAATTTTTGTGATTAATTGGTTGATGATGTAATTTTTTTTACACTATTAATGTGTCAGTTAATTTTTTATATTATAATTAAATTTTGTAATAAATAAATAATTTTAAACATATAAATTATATTTTAAATTTATGATAAATAATTTATATACTACTATATTGTTA
Source organism: Glycine latifolia (assembly GCA_013407115.1). NCBI lineage: Eukaryota > Viridiplantae > Streptophyta > Magnoliopsida > Fabales > Fabaceae > Glycine > Glycine latifolia. The sequence continues at coordinate 30,772,906 of CM023945.1, forward strand.
TTGTTAGTTTTGATAACTTATTTAACAAAGGGGGTTTGCTATCATACTTTCGCCTTTTTTTTAGTTAAAATATGTTAGCAACCTTCACCAAAACTTTTAGACAAAAAAATCAAATTATTCTCTCTTTTAGTAACTAAGGGACATAATAATAAATTACAATTAATTTTATACACAATTAAAAAATAAGAATTATCTTTCCTCTCTCACGTTTCTATCTCCTCATTACTCACCCACTAATTTATCTTTTTCATATCTTCTTCGTGTTTTTATCTTCTCCCCCGATCATTTCATTATTTGTCAAATCTCATCTTTCTATATTTTTGTAATCATAATTTATTATTGTGTTGAATTTATTTTCCACCTTCTCTGAATCACGTATCTCACTTGCACTCTCTATCCATCCGGTGAAAAACTAAGTAATGTAAATCAAGATGTAAAGGTACTACAGTGAATAACACGCCCATAAAAACTGTGAGGGATAGAGGATTCAAGAAAGAAGGGGAGGGTGACACAGTCGCCTACATAGATAGCTAATTTTGGATTTGGAAAGAGAAATTAGTGGGTGAGAATTGACGAGAGAGAAGAAAGAGAATTGATCATGCTAGAAGTCGGAGACGATGCAGTGGCCATGGTCGCCGACGATGGTGCAAAAGTCAAGTTATTCTGGATTCTCACATTCATTGAGTGGAGACTCAAGAGAGAGAAAGAGGATAGAGGTCATTGGGAAAAGGACTAAAGGAGAAAAAAATTACATTTTTTTAAAAACAATTAAATGGTAAATAACTATAATACCCTTATATAAATTTCCTAGAACATCACAACCCAATGCGCTTTAAGTAAAGAAAAATTGGCAAAAAAAATTAATATAATACTTTAATAAAAAATTATAAATTTGATACTCTTTTGAAATTATTTATAGATATGAGACTGTCAAACACACACAAATTAGGTGTGTTCTATCATGTCCAATTTGAGCATGTTATTCTCCTGTGTCACGTCCAAATTAGGCGTATTATCCTCCGTTACGACACGTGTCACATATGCATGAATTGTTGGTACTATTGATTATATAAACTTCAAACGGTCATAACTTTTGATAGAAATATCCGATGGAGGCGTACGATATGTCAAAATGTTCAAAGTTCAGAGAGGAAGCCCTGGGAAATTTTGCTCATGCCTTCTTCTCTTAATTTCGAGCGTTTTGATAAATCATACGCCTCCATCGAATATTTCTATTAAAAGTTATGACTGTTTGAAGTTTATATAATCAATATCACTATTAATTCATGTATGCGTAACACGTGTCGCAACGAGGATAATATGCTTAATTTGGACGTGACGCATAGGGGGTAACATGCCCAAATTGGGCATGACTAAACACGCCTAATTTGGACGTGTTTGACAGTCTCATATTTGTAAATAATTTCAAAACAATCCTAAATTTGTAATTTTTTTATTAAAAAAATATTATATTAAGTTTTTTGCCAAGAAAAATTTGTTGAAAGTTGCTAATATACTCTAACTAAAAAAAGTGAGAGCATGTTAGCAATTCCCTTAAAAAAAATCAAATTAAAGTTATAACTAAATCTAAATTTTTAAAAGATAGATGAAAAAATATAAGAATTTAAATTAAACCTTTTAGTTAATATTGAAAGCATAAGATCATGTCTCAAATATATGTTAGAAGTGTATTTGAATAATTTTGAGAATAACATATATATATATATATATTATTTGATTACAACTTTTTAAACTATTGAATTAATACGAAAAACATGAGATGATATACTAAATATTTATCTTCAAAAAGCATAACTCACGATAATGGAATATTCAAATAAGAAAGAATGTGAAAGAGAGCGGAGAGAGCGAAGCTATAAATTTTTTACGGTGATTGTTAAAACATGCAAGATTTTTCTAGCAGTTTAACAACTATTAGAATAGCTTTATAGTAGTCTCAACGATAACTTAACAAGTGTGTAAAAGGAAAAATCAAATATATTGCTTGTCTATGAACTAATACATAAATTTTTTACATATAATGTCAAAACAGTAAAGTGTAGACAAGTATAGAAACTAAATTCATAACTAATTAACTTTTTAATCAGTAGTTATTGTTTTACATCGTATCCTTTAAAGTGTAGTATATACTTTGAAGGAATCAAATTTCTCCTTTCCTTGCAAATTAAATACAGAGACTTTTTTTCCCTCTTTTAATTCAACTACATAAATGTTTTTATTTTATTTATTAAAAAATCTAAAAAATACTTTGAAAGAATAAAATATTTTAGTTTTCACTTTGCAGAGATGACATTTAAGGGTGATTTAATTGTGGAAAAAAAGTTATTATTCAAGAAAAAAAATTAAAAAATTAATTTAAATTTTATACATAATTTTTTTTACTTTAATTCAAATATTTATTCTTTCACAAAATCAGACCTACATTACGGCCTTTGAGGTGAATATCATGGGAAGGGAACGAAAAAAAAGAAAAAGCGTATGTAGTGAGTCAGTGTTAGCATAAATATAGAGTGATGAGAGTTTGGGAGTAAGTAGATGCGTAGCGGTAACCGTGCAACTGCCGAAGCAGAATACGCCAAACCCGTTGTTGCTTTCAGACTCCTTCTCACGCACGCGCTCCTCCGCGCGTCACTGTGGCCGTCTTCTCTCCCTTCTATAACGTGAACAACTCGTACAACTTCTTCTCTCTCTTCAACAACAAAACAAACAACTAACACGAAGAAGAAATTTCTTTTCGCTTGGATTTGTTCATTCATTCCTACTGTCTCCAGAAAACGCTCTCCATTCATTCAAGGTGCAGATTCTCTTCTCAACTTTACCGATAATTATTACTCTTTTTTTTATTTCTATATTTGTTTATTTATTTTATCTTATTTTTGTCTATTTTTTTCGGCTCTCTTTTCTACGCAGATTCGTTCTTCGTTCCGTTCATACACTCTTTTTTTTCCTTCTCTATTATCATGCCATGCTTTGTAATTCTGTAACAAAACACGCGTTTTCGTTTTTCCTTCGTTTATATTCGCATATTGGAATTGTTTCTATTTTTGGTAAAAAAGAAAAAAAAACTCGCTTTGATTTCACTTCTCGTCAATGCGGACGGTGCAATGCGTGTGGGAGAAACTGTTAAATCGCGATTTACGAGGCCTTATCGAACACTCTTCACTTTTAACTTTGTCTTTCGTATCTGTGTACAATAATACGTATTTTTAAATAACATTTTTGGTCGTAACAATTGGGTGTTTAAGATATTATTGTGGTTAGGTTTCTATGTTATTTGATTTGTGTTTATTTTATTCTTTTGCATGAGGCATTGTGGATTGTGATTACACGGGGAAGAAAAAAATGGATGTAGTGGTGTGTGATTTTTATTTTTTTTTCCCTTTAATATTCCATGTTTATTTTGTAGCTGGAATAATTTGATTTGATTTTCCTATCCTGCATTGTAGTTTCATTTATTGCTGGTCTATTATGTTCTGTTAGTGAGCCATAAGTATTTGAGTATATAAATCTACATCGTCCATATGAAATGTCATGGCTTTTTTGTTTGTTGAATTTAAGGTAGAGGCGAACTTTAAAAAACAAAACTTTCTTGTTAGCATTGCTATTTAGATGTTTGTTCTTGATCTTGAGCAGCTTGAATTTTAGCTCAAATAAGCTACTTGTCATGTTAAACATATATGAATTACCTTGTTAACTTTATTTGGTGTATTTCCATAATTGAGACTTTACTTTGTAGTTTACTTTTCTTTATATTTGGCATAGAGTGGAGTGGTAACTCACGACACAGCTTTGATGTTTCCACAAATATAAACATCCTTGTAATGCTATATCTGTGTGTGTCAGGAAAGGGCCATTAGGTCATAGTTTTTAGCAATTAGAAATGGATTTAGAAGAGAAGTTCCTTGCTAAAGGTATGGTTCTGTGCTTCTTCTTGAGTCTAATTTTTTAAAAGTTTTAAGATAATTTGTTTTCTCTTTGTGTGGAATATCAAGGGTCGAGTGTTAACTAGTGTTGTTTTATTATTCTATTTTGATATGTTAATTTATTGTAACTATACCGTGGGATATGGTATTTAAGTTTGGGAAAGATGAACATGTGATTAAAAGTCTTATTGCCTCTATGAATTGTGTGTTGAATGTTTCTGTTATATTACCAGTATTCTACCATTGAAAGTCATGCTGCTATTTATCTCAATTATGTCTAACCATGCAGTTACGTGTGTTTTCTTTTCTGATAAAGACTTAGTTTTGTACAACTTGTCATTTACAAGGGTTTTTGTGATTTGTCCATATATCATTGTTATAATTTATACTTATATATTATATATTGTAGCCTCATGATTTGTTGCATATGAACGTTCTGTGCTTGCTTGGTCAAGAATCTTGAAACCATAATGGTCCAATAAGATGGTGTTGAAGCTGCCTCTGCTCTCTTGGTTTATCATTTGCGTGAACTTTGTTTGGCCCGTATGATGAAATATATTGTAGTTATGTGCTAAAGTAAAATATAGTATTCCAATGATGTGATGTGCCCTGTTAGCATATATGCTAAAGATTAGTTCTGGTGTTACATCAGGGATAGGCTTGTGATGTTTTTTTCTTGAATAAATTCTAAACAATAAACATGTATGCTTACTAATTAGATCGTTGTTTTTCCCCCTTAATCTGAAGAGTATAGTTTCAGAACACAATTGTATTAATGGTTTGCATAAGTGTAATATCCAACAACCTTTCCATTCTTTTTCTATTTTAAATTTGGAATAATGTCACACTAAATGAAAAATAGTACAGATTGTCTTTGTTATATTGAAGTGTTTTAAATTGTGTAACCTCTACATTACCTTATTTAGGACAATAATAATAATACATTAATACTATTACTAAAACTACTACTACTACTACTACTACTACTAATAATAATAATAATGTGATAAGAGAGTAATTCAAATTTTTATAACTATAATTTAGGGAAGGTTATTAAGTATTAGATAAAACCTGTATATGATTTAACTTTTCCAATGGATATTTCTTGGTTTTTCCTTTTACACTTATTCTCTTGTTCTCTGTTTCTGTATTCTTACTGTTTTGTGGCAAGATGTGTGAATGAGTGGTTCAGCTTATTTTGTAGAAATAATAAAAATTTTCCAGCTTTGTGTGGGGCTTTGAAAAAGAAAAGTGATAATTTCCTCTAACAAAGCAGTTACGAAGCATGCTACCAATGGTGGATAGGTCTTTTTTTCTCCATTAGAGGCATAGTTCTAATACTGATGCCGTAGCAACAACTGCTTGATGCATGCATGATACCTAGCTATATAATTTGGTGTTGTTAGTTCCAGTTGTTGGATTTTTGGCTTACTCAACTCTTAAGTCTATCATCCATGTATGACTGGTTTCATTTTGTGAAGAGAAATTGAGTCAATTCTGTTGTATCTGATCTGAAGGGTTAACATGTGCTGACTACTGAATAATGCAGTAAATTGTAGAAAGCATTAGTTCCACTGGTCATTCAACTGTACAAAAAATACCCTTATATTCACATTTCTTTGATGGAACCTGAATTAAATTCATCATTTATTGCATTCATATATTTTACTCCCTACAGTCTTAGTCTATCTTTGCTATTTGTGTTGTTTATCTGAGTCTTAGTTTTATTGTTTATATTAGTTTGAAGTTCAATTTTTGTTGTTTCCGTCAAATACTTCTTCAATTGGTTGTTATTTCTGTCCAGTTTCTGGTGTTTAAAGCCTTTCTTCCAGTGTGCAAAGTACTCCAGAAAAAAAATGGCCATTCAGATAGTGCTTCAAAAAGTTCAGAACTTCTTCAGCAGTTCCTAAAATGTGGTCCAAAGAAGGAACTTCTTCAAATGTGTTTTGACAAGGACAAAAGAAGCATTTCATCAAAAAGCAGAATGACTGAATCTAACTCAACCAGTAAGATAACTAAGAAACAAGACACGAAAAAAGTTTCTAGTTTCAGCCATCAGCCCCCCAGAAAGCAACCTCGGAAGGGTGAAAACCCTACTCGAATCATACCTCCTCCTGACCAGTCTTCTGATTTTGGCCATTCAAACACTTGGATTTGTAAAAATGCTGCTTGTAGGGCGGTTCTGTCTATGGATGACACGTTTTGTAGAAGATGCTCTTGCTGTATTTGTCACCTTTTTGATGATAACAAGGATCCTAGTCTTTGGTTGGTATGCACATCTGAATCTGCTCAAGGAGACTCCTGTGGGTTGTCTTGCCATATCAAATGTGCCCTTCAACATGAAAAGGTGGGAGTTGTTGATCATGGGCAACTGATGCAACTAGATGGTGGCTATTGTTGTGTGTCCTGTGGTAAAGTTACTGGGATACTTGGGTAAGTAATTATGTTTACCTGTTGTGCTGTGGATGGTATTTGTCATTCCTTGTTCCATTTTTTTGTTATTGATATACGGGAATTTTGTTTGGTTTATAGACATGATTTGCAATAGAACACTATAGTGTTGTTCGATTCATGTAGCTGACTTACCTATTGGGAAGACTTAGTTGTTGCTTTGAATATATACTATACGAAGGTTTGGTGAATTTAGCAATTTCTGACATAAAATTTTTTTATATATTGGAGAAGAGTAATATTAAATCACACAAAATATAGCAGAATTCTCTGTCCAAATTACTAGAAAACAATACACGCATATCCCCCTATTCCCCTATTACACACGTATATAAATAATAGTAATGTGTAACTGCTTTTAACTTTTTGCCCTAACTGTCAACGTAACACTTACTATTCAATGCATTCTAATATCCCTTCGGACCAAAACTATTGATGTTTTACTGACTCTAACATAATCCGTTGTTATCTCTGTGTTCCAAATGGTTTATTTTTAGTTATTTTCCTATTTATTTCCCTCCTTCTTCTTTCCCCCTTCTTTTCTTTTCTTTTATTCTCATTTCCCCTTTCCCTTCCACTTTTTTTTTTTTTTTGCAACCTCCTTGTATCTATCGTTGAGTTCATCTACCACCGACCTTAATTAGTTTGGATTAAAGGTGCTGTTGATATTGACATGTACCCCCTACTTAACACAGTCTAGATAATTATGATCTATTCCACAACTACTCCCATCATAGATATTAAATGAGAGTATTTAAGGCTAAATATTTAGTTTGCGAGTAATATTAAATATTTATTAAGCCATGTGCATTAATCTTAAAATATCAATAGTTATTATTACACCTATTTTAATATGTAATGGCTCCTACTTTTTGCCAATCACTGTCATAACTGCACCTAGCTTTGTTCCCATCAGTTTCAACTGTATAATTCTTCTTGACTTTCATTCTGAATATTCTATTGTGTAAAAGAATTTAAAAAAGGATTTGCCTATGTTTTCTGCCTCACTGTCTGTCATTTGCTAATTCAACATGTTTGTAGCAACAAAGCAAACATATTATTGCAGTTTTTACTATTTGTCTTTCTGAAAAGAATTGAAATCTATTATGGCCTTGTCCAGTTCCTCAAAAGATGTGTATACTGTTATGATATATTCAATACAGTTGCATCTTGTATGTTAATAAGTGAATTTCCAGCCCCGTGTTGGTGACCTTGGTGACTCATGTTTATTATTGGCAGATGCTGGAAGAAGCAGCTAAATATAGCTAAGGATGCCCGGCGTGTAGATGTACTCTGTTACAGGATATATTTGAGCTACAGGCTCCTGGATGGAACCTCAAAATTCAAAGATTTGCATCAAACAGTACAAGAGGCAAAGGCTAAACTGGAGACAGAAGTTGGTCCTGTCAATGGTGTTTCTTCCAAGATGGCTCGAGGCATTGTCAGCAGACTCCCTATTGCCAGTGATATACAGAAACTCTGCGCTCTTGCTATTGAGAAAGCTGATAGCTGGCTCGCCACTGTTCCCAATGTAAATCCAGATTCCACAGGTTGAAACTAATGCTCTAACTTTTATTTGTGTATTTTTTTTGGGGGGGAGCTTAAATTTCTTGCTTTTCAGTCTCATTTATTTGGCTCATGATGGTATTTTCATAACTTGCAGAGGGTTCTTTTCCTGCTGCTTGCAAGTTTGTTTTTGAAGAGGTAACAACTTCCTCAGCCAAAATCATTTTAATTGAAATGTCAAGTATATGTTCTGAGGAAATTAAGGGATACAAGCTCTGGTATTACAAGAGTTGGGATGAATCACCCACTAAGGATCCTGTTTCCGTGTTTCCCAAATCTCAGAGGAGGATTTTGATATCCAACCTCAAGCCTTGCACAGAATATACTTTTCGGATTATATCTTACACTGATACACATGACTTGGGTCATTCTGAGGCTAAGTGTTTCACCAAGAGCATTGAGATAATTAAAAACAATCCCTCTTCATCTGTTGCTATGAATAATGAAAAAGAGAACCTTCTAACTAGGGGTAATTCTTCGGTCTCCAAGATAGGGCCCAATTCCACAATGGAAGGCTATGGATTCAAGGTTAGAGACATTGGAAAACTTGTGCGTCTTGCTTGGGCTCAAGAACAAGGTTACTTGGAAGAGTTTTGCTGTGCCAATGTGAAAAATTGCTGTGGACAAAGTGAAATGGTGGATAAGCTTAGAATTCCAGAAGCACAGTTGCCTTCAGTTTCAACAGGCCTTGATTTAAATGTTGTTTCAGTTCCTGATTTAAATGAAGAGCTAACACCTCCTTTTGAGTATTCTAGGGATGAAGATAACGGTTGCTCTTTGCTGGAAGCTGTTGAGGCAGATGACGATGCTGCTTCTCATGACCTAGAGAAAAATGGTTTAGCAAGATCACATGGGAGTGGGGATTCCCAGACCTGGAACCATGGGCCAACAGGAGAAGTGTCTGCTGTTGATTCTCGCATAGATATGTGCAAGAAAAGGATAGCAAGCACAAACGAAGATACTCATGATTGTGACAGCACTTTGATAAATGGTTCTCCTTTACGCATATCTGATGGTTCATGTTCCTTGGATGAGAACTTTGAGTATTGTGTGAAAGTAATTCGTTGGCTAGAATGTGAGGGTCACATCAAACATGAATTTAGGTTGAAATTGCTAACATGGTTTAGTTTAAGGGCAACAGAGCAAGAACGCAGGGTGGTTAATACCTTCATTCAAACTCTTATCGATGATCCAAGTAGTTTGGCAGGACAACTGGTAGACTCTTTTTCTGATATTATATCCAACAAGAGGCTAAGAAGTGGATTCTGTAGTAAAGCTGGGGCATCAAATTAAGCGTGATCCTGTTATACAAGTTTGTCATTTGCTTCAACTTTTCCATTTATCATTTTCTGTCAGAAAAAGTCACCCCCTGATTGTTTTTGCCTTCCTTGTACAGGCATTTTTTAAAATTAATCACCTTCTGGATTCATTTTTATTGCAGACAAGCTTTGTCTTGCTAAAAGGATTTGCTTTGATGATCTCAGAAACAGTAACTCATTTTTCCCAGGAGTGAGGATTTATGGACATGAAGTTTCAGGATGTAGGAGCCATTATGCCATTTCTAAATTGCTGCAATTATTTTTAGTAATGAATTTAATTACGGAAGATATTAATATTGAAACTCTTCTCATATCCTTTATTTGAAGAAGGTACATGATTCAATTGGTGATTTGATTTATACTTCCCATTCTTTTGACATCTTGTTCCTCGTACTGATGAGCTGGCAAATGAAAATGCTTGCTTCAAATTGCGGGTAAAGCTGCTGCAATTAGACAACAGATTTATGGGGTTACGTCTTATAGCAGATTGCATGCCAAGGTTCAACTTAGACTTTGTTTGGATACACGTCTATTTCCTCAGATGCACATAAAATACGTGAAATTGAATAGCCACAGCATATATGAATTAAAAACGCATGTTTTCTTTTCTTATTTGTTCTTTGATTTTTTACGTTTTTTTTATGTATATATATTTTTCTTTTGCTTCATTAAAATCATTGCGTTGCACTTGCCTCTACACTATCTTCCTCTGTCTAGACCTGTCAAAACGGGCCAACCCGGCCCACCCGGGTTGGCCCACCACGGGTTGGCAACAAAGTGAGCCGGGCCGGGTTGGCTCACTTTGGTGGTGGGTCAAATTTTTCATAACCCGGCTCAACCCGCACGGGTTGGTGGGTTAAACGGGCTGGCTCGCGAGCTGGCTCGTGAGCTGGCTCGCGGGTTGGCTCGCTTTAAATTTAAAAAAAAAAAATCAAAAAAATATTAAAAAATCACAAAATAAGTGTAAAAAAATACAAATTAAACCAATTTAAGTAAATTTAAATATTACAAACTGCATCAAACTTAATCTCAAACTAAATGTATATGAAACTCAAACAAATATAAATATGTTCAACAATATTAAAATAATAAAACATCAATCTAACTTCTCAAATATCAAATTTTCATATCTCAATCATTAATATTTGGTTGTCTAGGAAGAATATTAGAATCATGGTTTGACAAATCAATTTTATTTTTATCATCTTCATTTTTTCCATTATCTTTTTTTTTTTTTTTTTTTTTTCCTCCAACCCGCGAGCCAACCCGGCTCACCCGGGTTCAACCCACCCGGGTTGCGGGTTAAGTGAGCCGGGTCCAAATGACCCGGGTCCTTGGTGAGCCAATTTTTTGGCAACCCAACCCACCAATTTTGCGGGTCAAAACGGGCCAACCCACGGGTTGGGCCCGTTTTGACAGCTCTACCTCTGTCACTTCGTCGTAAAATATTGAGTGCTGCATACGGACCGTAAGCACATCAACTTGTGATCTCTGAGGAATTGATTTGAGTCCGAAATCGCCAATTAAATCGAAGTGTAGACCTTTTTCCGTGTGATGCTTTTGTCATTTTAAATTAGTAATCTTAAAGTTGTTTTTTTAATGGTGCATAACTGCATATCAAAAGCCTGAAACACGTTTTTGTAACAAAGAAAGCTGGACCTCTACACTTCATTTGGCTCAAGTCACGCGGAAACTTTGGGTGGCAGTCGAATTTTGTCCCGATCAGAAATATAAATAGATGGGTTAATGGAAAGTAGTGACCATAAAGTCTACCAAATAATTTGACAAGTTTGAATAACTGTGATATGCGAACAAAATGTTACTTTCTAAGATGAAAAATTGCACATTGACTGGTCACCCGTGTTTCATATGAGCTCTTTGGTCAGCCAAAATTTCTGCCAGGAAGGATAAAGCGTCAATTCCTACAGTAAAAATTCTGAGATGTTAATGTTGTGCCATTGCCAGTGACAGTTGCAACATTGAAGTTGCAGCTACCACAACAATATTTTATGTGGGTGATTTTAAAATTAAGGCCTTTGGGTCTTGGCTTAAACAAGTAACTATAAGGATTTTGTCTTCAAATCACGTCCTGCTGTCGCTAATCGCTCCCACGGCGCTGTCGGCACGGCAGAAGCCAGAAGGAGACATACAGTGACTTCTCTCTCTCAAATGTATAAATATTTACCTAAAATCGCACTAGTTGATATGATTTTAAATTATTGAAAGTGAATTTGATATGTGGATCTTTCTAGCTTAACGTACGTATGCCTTCATTCGGCTCAAAAGAATAATTTTTATGCTTACCATGAATAGGGTCCAAACTAAGTTCTGTACTCTTTATTCTCTACTCTATTCTTAAGTCCCAAAACAAGCATGGCAGCAACTGAAAAGGGGCTTTCAGCTGCTTTGAATGCAAGGATGGAAGGGTCTGGCACTGAAACTATAGTGTTTGCTGATGGTATGGAACGGACCAGTCGATATGGACAAAATCCTTCCTTTGCTTCTTCCTCAAAATTACCGTCTTGTTACGTTTGATTGGCCTTTTGCTGGAACTGTGAAGGATCAGAATCTCTATGACCCTGTCAAGTATTCCTCTGTGGAAGGTTTTGCTAATGACTTGATCACTCTGCTGAATAAAATGGACCTCAAATCTGTTACTTTTGTTGGTAACTCCATGTCCGGCATGACTGGTTGCATTGCTTCTGTCAAAAGCCCTCAACTCTTCAAGACCCTCATTCTCGTTGGTGCTTCCCCAAGGTATCATCTTTTTCTTTTCTTAAACTTTTACTTATTAGTTTGTTTTGTTACCCTTGCTTTGATCTCTTGGATTTGTTCAACTTCAATTGTTCCTTACTATGAACATGATCAGTTAAAGGAGGCTATTGCTAGCATAATAATTTAATTAGGGGTATGAACTACGAAATGTCATTTGACCCGGAATAGATCAAGTCAAGCTGCTTCACCTTTACTCATGTCATGTGTATGATAGTAATTAAAATTCAAATACCTCTAATATATCTTACTTATTCCACCTTTGGCTTTAAGTGTAAAAAGATTAATCCTTCTAACTTCTTGGTATATATGTAGGTTTCTAAATTCAGATGATTATGTGGGAGGCTTTAACAGCTCAGATATTGAGCAATTGCTCTCAAACATAGAGACCAACTACGAAAACTTTGCTTCTGACTTCGCCTCATTAATAGCGGATCCAACTAATGAAGTCACTGTGGACAAACATGAAAAGTGCTTGAAAAGAATGCGAGGTGAAGTTGCTCTCTCCTTAGCCAAGACCATATTCTATTCTGATTGGAGAGAGATACTTGACAAGGTCGAGACTCCATGCATTATCATTCAGACCAAAAAGGATGCAGCTGTTCCACACAACGTAGCACTCTACATGGAGAACAAAATTAAAGGGAAAGTTACTTTGGAGATCGTAGACACACTTGGACATTTCCCCCATTTAACTGCACACCTTAAGTTTGTTGAAGTGCTCAAGGGTGCTAGCTTCATAAAACAAGAGGACAAAAAATATAAAAGTATGTTAAAAGACTTTTAAAAGATTAGGATTTTAAAATATTTTTTTTATAATAAAATCTTAAGACTTTTAAATGATATAAACAAGTCTTTGTATTGTTGGATTATGATTATCAAGATTTTTTAAGGATCATAATGAAATTTAATAGTGTTCAATTAATATTTTTTTATAATTTAAAAAAAAAATTCTCTACTACTAAAAAATATAAAAAAATTGATGGATTTTTTATATTATGAATTTCATGTGATTTTTTAATAAAAAATATACATTAAATAATCTTACAAAAAATCTTGAGACTTTTCTGAATTCTTTTTTTTCTTTCTCATTACTCATAATTTTTTCTCTTATTCATGTGTAACATTTTATTGCTTTCAATTCTTTGATAACCATAAAATAACTTATCACTATCATGTACAGCTTCTTCGTTCTCTTGATTTCTTGATTTTTTTGTAATAACTTTTCATTATTAAAATAAAAATACAATCATTTGATATGTATTATGGTCATGTAGACATTTTGGCCTATGGGAATTCTCTCTTTTTCTATTTGCGGTTGTTTATGCACTCCTTCAACTTTTTCATTATTAATACACATATAATCGTTTAATTTACTAGTTTCAATTGTCAATTGAATAAAATTTATTGTGTTCAAAAGTTAAATCGAATAATATATAAAAAAAGGATCACATGACTCATTTATTTATTTTTCATGGAAGGTTCATTGGATTTTTATAATTGAAAGAATAATTTGCATATTATCAAATATTTTTTTATAAACTCTTATAATTTTGAAGGTTTTTAAAAAATTTGTGGAGTCTTCTAAAATCTTGTAAATCCATCCTTCAAAATCTTATGAATTCATGTTTTATAACTCTATCGAAATCTAATCTATAAAATTCAAATCATAAAAATCTATTAAAATAATCTTAAAAATCGTTATATTTTCACAAATTCTTTTAAAATTTACATGATTTTTTATGCTAAAAAAGTCTTTTAAAATTTAAATCCAATACACCCTCCTCAAGGATGACAAAAAAAGGTTGAATAGTCATTGTATCTTTGTTTACAAAAGAGAATTTTTGTATTTAACTTTTATTGAAAAGGAAAAAAGTAAAGATATGTGATAGAACATTTGATAGGGAAGAAATTTTTTCATATTTAAGAATCATGATGATTATTGAGAAAGTCAATTCCTAAAAATATATAACATACATTTGATTAGTTTTAATATATTTTCTAAAAATTAAAGATTTATATAAAATACATGACTAAAACTTTTACTCCTCTTGGAAAAATTGGATTTCTGTCTTCCTTGTTGAAAATATTTTTGCGGAAAGGTAAGTTAAAATTGATTCTCGATAATAATGATTTCCTGACAATCTTCATTTTATTAATCGGATAAAAACAGAGAATAATAATTTCCGGTTTTAAGATTCTTGAAAAAGTAAAATCTTTTTCTCTACCAAATGCCACCCGAATGAAATTCAATTCTTATAATTGTGATTTGTTGGCTTTGTTTGCGCCTTGTTGGGCTTGTCATGTCATGGGATCTTGTTTTCTTATTGAGCTTGAGCATGATTTGGCACTGTTGTGCTGGTGATCGAAAGAGATAGTTGAACATGAGTTATAGCGGCAGTTCGAATGGTGATTTTAGCTGAAATAAGCTTTGGAATAGAGAGTGAAAATTATATTCTCTCAACAGTGTAGTTGTGTTAGTTAAGTTAATTTTTTCTTTGCACGTGAATCCCTTTTAGACGTACTAAATTTAACTTCTCTTGGATTTAGGTTGAGCCATGACGTTTCCATTATCGATTGGGCTCGACTTTTCGCGTGACCATTAAAGTCTCTGTAGCCCAAACTTATTCCATAACAGGAACACAAATAAATTTAAGAATTACATATGTTTCTAATCTTTTTAACTTATACTAATATTAATTTTATTCTTTTAAAAGTATTTTTTATTAGCATTTGATATTAATCAAGGGTTTTATACTATTTAAAATTATATGGTTAGTTTTATTTAGAGGCAAATCAATTATGTCACTCATTTTCTTGCTCTTGATATTATTCCAACATGTATTGATATTTTTTTAAAGAAAGGATGTAAGTTTTTCTTGTTAAAAAAGTTATAATTTAAATGTAAATATTTTTATAAACGTTGCTGTTAAGATTCCTTAATATATATTTTTTAATTTTAAAATTTACTTTGGTTCTCCTAAATCAATTTTGACACAATTTGTTCGGCCGATATTATTGAAAATTGATATCGAGGAGACACTTTTTTGCTAATAGAACATTAGAACTAATAGAAGTATATCATTTTGCCTAATCAATATGGTACGTCATAAATGTTCATATTACTAATAATTATCAATGCAAGTATACAACACAAAAAGTAGTAATGACTAGACACGTGGTATATTGGTACACATGTATGGGGCCTTTTGCATGTCATTGACTAATTTAACCTTGGTAAGAAGAAAGCGGACAACTAAGTAGGCAAGTAAATAGTAAGAAAATATAGAGGCAAAAGGGTCACAACGCTAAAACGAAACATTGTAATGTAACAAGTAACAGGTGCGTCTTCGTTTTCACAGATATATCACAGAAAAGGATGCTACAGGGTGCTGTCAGAGTTCAACATTTTCTGAGTTCACTCCATTTTTCTCGCTTCCAACCTTCCTTTTCTCTGCGAGCATTTTCCGCTATGGCCGAAGAATTTGTGAAGGGCACTGTTCATCAAAACGGCGTCGCTGTCATCACCCTCGATCGCCCCAAAGCTCTCAACGCCATGAACCTAGGTTTTCCATTTTCTTCTTCTTTTCCATAATTATGCATGCTATTAAGTTGAGAATTGTGTTCGGAGATTTGCTTTTGGAATCTGGACTGTTTAGTTGAACTCGCTCTTATAGCAACACGCAATTATTGTGGAGCTCATGGCTTAGTTGAAAATTCATATCTGCGTTTAGTGTCAGAGTGCCAAATTTGCGTTATTTTTATTGAATTTTGAAGGGAATTATGATTCTGGATATTGATTGTTCGACATGGAATGAGATAAATTGGAGTGGGATCTGTTTCTTTCTTTTATGGGTTTAAATTATTGCCCTTTTCCAGTTCTGAGTTATGTGGGTTTATTTTTTTTATTTCATTTTTTCCTTTAATTTTGATTTGAAATTTTTTTGGTGCAGATATGGATGTAAAGTATAAAAGTTATCTTGATGAATGGGAATCTGATCCAAGGGTCAAATGCGTACTGGTTGATAGCAGCTCGCCTCGTGCCTTTTGCGCTGGTATGATTGAGGCATTGAGGGAAATACGTAATTTATTAATCTTTTAATGGAAAGTCCGTTTCTAGCCTAAATAGATTAAAAATTAGCTTCTTTTGCAGATATTCTGTTTTCGATTTGAGGTTATTTGGTTTTGAGTGCTAGGTAAGGTTTTGAGAGTCACCATTGGTGGTCAATGCAGGTATGGATATTAAAGGGGTTGTTGCAGAAATACAAAAGGACAAAAACACTCCTTTAGTGCAGAAGGTCTCATATTATTTGTTTTACCCTCAAGTGTATTAATATACATGCTTATCCAGTTGTATTTGTACATCATTGGATATGTTGTTTGCATCTTTGTCAACATCATCATCTTCTTTCAATGCTATCCTACTGGTCTATAGTCTGTGTTTCATCAAATGTAAGTTTTCTCTGTTCTCAATGACTTCTTACTCGGTAACCGAGATCTTAGTTTATCTGCAGGTGGTGATGTGAAGCAGATAACAATCAAAAACCATCTATCAGATATGATTGAGGTCTTGTGGTGTCCTTTGTAATTATATATACCTTCAGATTCATACCCTTTCACTTTATCAAAACAATGCCAATGCAAAATAAATACCCTTCCTTTTTGGAATATTTTGCACTTATAGATTAGTAATGTCTAAATTTCTAATATACTCTAGAGAAAGTATTGGCTGTACTAGCTTTAATAGCTTCAACTTATAAGATAATTGGTAATGTCCAGTTATTGAGGAGGTTTCATGACCAATTAAGGACTTCTGGAAGAGTTTATTTGAGCTCATGATGTAGTTTATATTGGGAAAAATCCAAGTCCCACATTGGCTATAGATAAGGCCAAGATAGAGTATATAAGTGGGGGAAACCCTCACCCTATGAGCTAGATTTTGGTGTTGAGTTAGGCCTAAACCCACATTCTAAGAGTTTATGACCTTACATGTTTTTTAAAAGCTTATTTCAATAAGCTTCATTGAGAAGCTTATCAAATAAACCCTTTTTAGCTTATTTTAGTAACTGAAATAGCTCATTTGGTAAGAGCTTATGGAATTAGTTTTTAATTAAGTTGTTTACCCAAATGTGTATTAAATCCAAAATAAAATGTGTAAAACATGCAATCTTAGTCTGTGAATGAAGAAGCCACCTCTGCAACTTTTTTTGGGTTAGGCCCCAAGGTATCCTCACTCTTGAAGGTGTGACCAATCTCCGCTCAGGTGTTTGTATGGCCATGGCCAGAGGGTGCTTCCAGTTCATGGAGAAGCTTATCAAATAAGCTCTTTTTAGTTTATTTTAGTAACTTTAAAATAGCTCATTTGGTAAGAGCTTATGAAACTTTTTAATTAAGTTGTTTACCAAAATGTGTATTAAATCCAAAATAATATGTGTAAAACATGCAATCTTAGTCTGTGAATGAAGAAGCCATCACTGCAATTTTTTTTGGGTAAGGCCACACAAGGTATCCTCACTCCTGAAGGTGTGTGACCAATCTCTCTGCTCAGGTGTTGGTATGGCCATGGCCAGAAGGTGCTTTCAGTTCAGCTCCTATTAATGCCCTATCTTTTGGAATGCACCAGCTTCTGTCATTATAGGATTACCCTTTTGACAGTCTTTTCTTTCCCTTGACATGGAACTTCCTTTTGGTGTTTTAGTGTATGTGACTACCAGAACTGCATATGTAATAATTTGGTTGATTTTAGACAGTTTTTGTTGCCAGTTGGATTGCATTCTGTTTCTTACCTAATTGCTATCAACCAAGTTTATCAAGCTTGAGAGTCTAGGTAAAACCGTGGAAGGTTCATAAACCTGACTCAGACTTGAACCATAAGATTTAACCTAATATGAAAATAATATTAGAAAAACTAATCATAATATCTAAAAAAAATAATACCATAAATTAATAAAGAAACAACATTCCAACTTCACAATAAAACAAACTGAAGTAACAAAGTATGATAGTACAAATTAAAATTATACATAAATGACCAAATTAAAAGTTAATAAGGTGAAAAGATCAAACTTTAGAGTCGAGAGTCTAGACCCAAAAAATTTGCATTAGTATCAAATTCTTAAGTTTTCAATTCCCAACTAATACTGGTTCTGAACCTAAAACAAAAAAGGAGGAGACAAATGCACTTGTAATGAAAAGAGTTGTTGAATAGGAACCAAAAAGGGGAAATATTTGGCCAAATGGTGCTGTTTTGGGGACTTTTTAGAGCTTGTTTCTGTACTAAAAGCAGACTTGCTAAATCAGCCTTGGAATCACAATTTTGAATGAGTTCATTTGATCCTGGCTGAGTTCACACAAGTTTGGTCTGGTCTAAGTTTCCTTGGGAGTTATTGCACTTTTGGACCTTAATCCTAGACAAGTTAATTATCGAGTTTGACAAAAATGCCATCAGCAATTATGCATTTTGCTGCATCTTGCATTTTTGCATTATCTGTTAATGACTACATAAAAATGATGTACTTGTTATGTTGCATATTTTAGGTCTTCACTGCTGAGTATTCTTTGATATGCAAAATTTCTGATTACAAGAAGCCATACATAAGCTTCATGGATGGAATAACTATGGGTTTTGGAATTGGTTTATCTGGTCATGGCCGCTATCGCATCATAACAGAGGTATGCTCACGTGGCAATAGTTGCCTCATTTAGTCATGAATTGCTGTTGTAGATCCTGTTTGACCTTTTTTCTTTCAAACACATTTACAGAGAACTGTTCTTGCGATGCCAGAAAATGGAATTGGTTTGTTCCCAGATGTAGGTTTTGCTCATATAGCGGCTCAAAGTCCAGGGGAAGGATCCGTTGGTACTTCTCTTTTTTAAAATTAATACAACATATGTAGTTCGTTATTGCTTTTATAAGACTTGCTAATATGGATTTGAGGGTTGTTAAAACACCAATGATTCTCTTTCATTTTTTGTGTTACTATTCTGTCATAATCTGCCATATGAATACATGTGTGCTACACTGTTGAAGCATCTAGATGTGGTCTCAGGTTTCAGCTAAAATTAGTTTATTTATATATTGTTGAAAGGTTCTTCCACAGTTCCACTTACTTTCTATGGATTCTGAGTCATGTTAATTTGAAAATTTTACTAATTGCAGGTGCTTATCTTGGATTGACTGGAAAGAGGATCTCTACTCCTTCAGATGCAATATATGTTGGCCTTGGAACACATTATGTGCCATCTGGAAAGTTAGGTTCATTCAAGGAGGCCCTCTTGGCCACAAACTTGTATGTTAGCTCGAACCTTTGAACATCTCTTGAGACTCTTCTTAAGATTATCGCCCCCATTGACTTCATCAGTTTAGATTGAATTGGACCCATTAAATGATAATACTTCATAGGCATGTTTGTGTCATGTAGAGGATGCACTGCACGGTTTGCTCAAGGTCTTCTTGTATGTTTGTTGAAATAATCTATCATATATATTGTTTTTGTCATGAAGTATATCATATAAAATTGCAATGAGTGCATACAAACGAGTCTTCAAACACCAAAGATATAATGATCTTACACAAAACTCATTGGTTATATAGTTCCCAGGATCCACATCAGGACATCAAAGTACTTTTAGCAAGATATGAGTCCAACCCCGAGTCTGAGGCACAGTTGAAATTGCTTTTACCCCAGATAGTTTCTACATTTGGAGGAAATAAATCAGTCACTGAAATTATTGAAGAGCTAAAAAAACACCAGTCAAGCACTGACCCTAATGGTAAGCGGATTGACATATTCATAGTGTTATACTGGAATGTCCAGATACTCTGTGTATATTAATAATGATGTTTGAAATTACATTAATTGCCAGTCTAGTTGTTGTAATATTCTTGTATTTTTCTATTTCTAGTCGTGGAGTGGGCTAATGAAGCTCTCCAAGGCCTCGGAAAAGGTGCTCCCTTTTCCCTTTTCTTGACCAACAAGCACTTCTCTTTGGTTGCCTCTGCAGTGGGGAATAATGATGGTGAACTATCCACGGTAAGCACTCTATTTTAGGGGAGGTGGTGGTGTTAGTTTCCATGTTTTCAAACTAATTATGCCTCTTCCATCTGCATTTGGGAAATTCCAGCTTAGTGGCGTAATGAAAACTGAGTATCGTATTGCCTTGAGGTCTTCACTACGACATGATTTTTCAGAAGGTGTCCGAGCAGTGCTGGTGGACAAGGATCAGGTTCTCTTTTTTTCTTATGCTTTGTATATTTTTAATCTGGGAGTCAAACTTCAATATTAGCTGATTGCTAAGCCAGGAAATCTGAGGTGCAATTGACTTGTCTGCTAAAAATAAGTGGTCACTAAAAGTTATCCTATATTTTACCTTGAGATATTATTGGTGAAATGAAATCATGCAAAAATTATGCTTGTCCTTGGTATTTGTACTAATGCTTTCCTTCTATCAAAGGTTGGAATGGAAAACACTTGAGAATCTTCAGTTGAAAATACATGTGTCTGTTTGATTGTTTTTCAACAGTTCTGTTTTTAAAAAACTAAAAGCACAAAAAACCTGTTTGGATGCTTATTTTTTTAGCTGTTTTCGTTTTCTTTTAACTTTCAATGTCTCTCTAGTCTCATTTCAAAGTACCACCACCAGCACCATTGCCACCTACACCACTTCTACCATCATTGTTAGTGTCCTCAAGTTCCAAAACTTCTTAAAAGACACAATTTATCAAACATGTTTTTGATAATTTTATTCTGTGAAATAATTTTAAAAAGCAATAATAAAATCAAATATGCCCCATATATTTGATTTCTCTGCGTATGAATTTACAGTTAAAAGTATTTATAAATTATATCTAGTTCTGTCTGCATATAATTCCTTCTGTTTGTCACACTGCTAGTGCTATGAATACTTTTAAATTTGGTTTAACCCATGAAGGTGTTTATTTTATCCTTCAATATTTGGTATATGCATTTTCCTAGTTCAGTAATAGATTCAATAATCAATAATTGTTCTCCCGCAGAACCCAAAATGGAAACCATCAAGCTTGGAGGAAGTTGATCCGAGTGAAGTGGAAGCCGTCTTAACACCTTTAGGACCAGAGGTTGGGGAGTTGAGAGTGTAATTTTTGAAGGAAAATGTACTCTTCTCATTTCTTCCTACATTTCTTCAAATGCATTACAGAATTGTAAGCACTGCATAAAATAAATAGATGGTGTTTTCATTGGGTCTGGCTTCCAGTTCAGGTCCAGCGTGTTGCTTGTACTGTCACCATGATAACATGAGGTCCATGTTTTTGGAAAGGTCAAATGATCATGTTGCTTCCATTATACCCATTTGGAAGAAATGAAGGCTAGTTTCGTCAGTCAACTTGTCTAAATGTACTCAGTGAATTTACGTGAATTATATTTTGCATAATTTTTAATCTTATTTTTTCAAATACTATTGTTTAAATTTATCCAATTTTAATTAAATCAGATGCGTTAAAATTTATATTTGGACTTCAAATTTAGCCTATTTTAATTTAATCAGATGCGTTAAATTTAGCCAATTATAAAATGCCCAAAATGACCGAAAATCGTTCTATGATTGTGAAGCGATTATGGACATTTTTTCCCTAGAAGATAGAGAATTTTATTAGTATTTCAAAGATAAGATGACTTTTATTTGGGTATCGACTTTTCCTTTGTAGCAAGCGAGAGAATAATTTAGATTTTTTTTTTATTTTTTTTTTATTTTAAGTTTTTATTTATTAAAAAAACAATTTTGAAAGTAAAAAAGCAGATTTATGCTTTATTTAATGTTTTTCTAATTTTTTTTTTCTTTTAATTTTTTTTAACTTTTTCTAAGAAGCAAATTCTATTTGTTTTAATTTTTTTTAAATTGCTATTTTAAAGTTTAAACAGGTATCATGGGACTACTCTTCAGCTTAATTGTTGATTGTTGATGTATTGGTTAAATCCAAAGAATAAAAAATGAATGGATAAAGATTTTTGCACAAATGAGATCAAGAGCAGACATTGAAGAAGAAAAAGAAGCCTGATTCTGAGCAGAAAATTGAAAAATTATGGTAGAATTAGCAACAAATTTTGAAGTTTGAAGAAGATTAATACTAATAGTCAAGTCAAAACAACCCGTAGATCAAGAAGATATGTATTATAATATTTATAAAAAATAGAGATAATTGTTATGATATAGATTATAGAATTCAAATAATGACAGACAAAAATATCTG
Source organism: Glycine latifolia (assembly GCA_013407115.1). Classification (NCBI taxonomy): domain Eukaryota; kingdom Viridiplantae; phylum Streptophyta; class Magnoliopsida; order Fabales; family Fabaceae; genus Glycine; species Glycine latifolia. The sequence goes on from CM023945.1 coordinate 30,795,186, forward strand.
ACGAAATAAATAAAGCAAAAAGTCAATTGTGAAAAAGCAATATTATAATAAGAACAAAGAAACCATATAAAAAGAATCTCCCATCTTTGTCTTGAGGACAATAATTAAAAATACCTTATTGGAAAGAAATCCTCAATAGTCAAGACATTTTTTTAATAATAATTTAAGCCCAAAAAGTACAGCTGAATAGAACGAGGGAGTCCAGCTCCCCAAACATCCAAAAGGTGAAGAGAAGCAAGGTTAGAAGGAACCTGGTCGTACTGCATCAAATCAGAATCAAGAGAGAGAGCCATATTAGCTAGTGCATCTGCACGCATATTCCCCTTCATATAAATATGGATAAATCTCACCTGCCAATCAAAAAGCAGAAGCTTCCTAATATCATGAATAAGTCTCCATCCCATAACATTTCCCACTCCAGCCTTGAAGATACTCTGCAGAATTGCCTTAGAGTCAATCTGTCTCAAATACCATAATTAATTCAACAAAGAATCTTACAAAAAACCATAATGCTTCTTATTGTTTAATAATGATGTAATGAATGCAATGTTAAAAATATACTTCATCCGGGAGAGCCATATTTAGATGTAATTAATGCAATGTTATTTTTGTGTATAAATAAACTTCTCCATTTAGACAGAGAGCTCTTGTGCACTCAGTGTGCCCTTTGTGTTCCACACAAATGAAGTTCAAAATTTTCAGTCGAGAGCTGTTTGCGTAAATAATCTATTTTAATTTCTTCCGTATATTTTCATTTAATTCCTTCATCTTCAAAACTCGTAATCATGAACACTATCATTGTCAAATTTGTCGTCTTCATTTGTATCGAATCTAGTTTCAGTTGATAATTCACATCCCTAAACCCCAAACTCATACCCAATTAAGGTGAATTTCTTCAATAAATGGAATCGGATTGGACACATGCCTGCAACAACTTCAGATTTAATTGCTATCGCAAACCTCGAGCAAAATAGTTAACAAAAATTTCTACAAACCTCAAAGGAACTACCAACATTTTACAACAACTATCCATTTTCTCTGACGCCTCTGTTCCATTCACGGAGTTCACACTATTTTACAATGTATTCCAAAATTGTTTTCAAAGGTCTATTTCTTCTACAAACAGAAAAAAAAAATCGATAAAAAAGAGATAAGATTTAACGTAAAAGTTTACACATGTACAGAGCAGTTCTGTAAGCAAACAGGTATATACAACTCCATCCGGCAGTGTACGAGACACAGCAAAAACACATGATAATGTGTTAAAAGATTATCTCATATTTTGTCCTTTTTTTCCTCGATCTTAGAGCCCTTTGATTTACTTGATTCTTTGAATTGGGCTCCACAAGCAGCAAGCGTGACATAACATATGACAAAAGTTCTTCACGGTGAGAGAAGGTAAAGTCCAAATGAGCATATTCAAACTCATTATATGACACATCCACACCAGCATCCTTCATCAATTTATAGTGTCTCTTCACCATTGAAGATCGTATCACCGTGTCTTTCTGACCAGCAACCAGATCAACAGGAATGTCGATGAGTCCATAGTGTTCACCCAAGTCCAAAGGCTCAGGGGAACCATACACTTTCACATTAACATATGCACTCCCATAATCAAACATTCTAAACCTTCTAGCACGCTTTATCTGAGCAAGATGGAGAGCAACACCAAAAGATACTCCTGGCATGTCATTCATGTTGTAATGTGGTAATCCTAAAACGCCAACCCAGTTTGAGCTGTCCCCACCAACAACATAACCTACTAAAGTTTGAACCAATCCTCCAACTGCAGGTAGGTTTTGCAGGTCCCGAGCTAACTTGTTAACAAGCATACGGAAAAATCTGGTTGGTATATAGAAGGCTGGGAAAATACGAGACCAAATAGGGGCCAGCAAAAACAATACATGCTCCGCCACAGAAAAGACTAGGTTAGAGTCATGATGAAAACCAGCAGGTGATAACAAAACCAATCTTGAAAGTCTATGGGGCTTGGCTTCTATCCTACGCGTAACAACATACATTAACATCGAAGCTCCTCCCAAACTATGGCAAATTGCACAAAGCTTGTAAAGCTGACCATCATTGCTTTCCTCCTCAATATCAGGCTTACTAAGCCTCAGCTCAGCAGTTTTTACTTGATGGATTTTCTCTATCATAGCAGGAATATCCTCAGTCCCATGTTCATTGATGGAGTATTTCCAGTATCTGCATTACATCATCAGTGTCACAAGAATATAAACCACATTGCATCAAACAACACAAGACAAATCAATAGGTTTCGCTTTGAGAACTTACTCACGAGAGGAGATATTCTTATTGACATGTTCCCTAGAAATCAAACCACGAAAGTTTCCCAAAAATACATCATACCCTGAAAAATAAACACACTTGCATGTAATAATTCTTAAAACAGACATGTTCTTGAAGCGCACATACAACCTTGACAGATGTAACAAACCTTGATCATAGGCTGCAAAAGCGGGAGAGCCAACAACACCATTAGATACCCAACTGAACCAAAAAAGTTTAACTTATTAGACTACCACTATTGTCCTAACATCATTCTGGCATCCAAGCAACTGAAACAATAGAAAAAAATTCATGATTCAGAGAGAAAAAAATCAGGGAAAAAACAGAGGAAGCAGAATAAAATCAAAACAGAAAGGCTCATCAGTTCTGTATGTCATGTCAAGATGATAACTCAAAGGATTCAGGCAGCTGTTGACTTAAAAAAAAATGATGCTGCAATAAATTTACCCTACCTACTATACAACTCTCTACTTCACATTTAAGAAATACTATACAAATTAAATCCAAACTAATCAAGATAGAGACAACATTACTCACCCCATTGATGAATCGAAGACTCCATGCTGAAGATAAACAGCTTTACGTGCATCTCGCCTGTGAAGTCAGATTACCGCATTAGACTGTACACAAAGCAATAACAATAATACAGTCTCCTTATTGTCTATTCTTCGTATATTATTAACCATATATGATAATTAAATATGTTCTGAATGATAAAATTGTGTTATGGCCTTCAAAATCCTCCATCTCTACACACGATAGAGTCCCAATGCCATTAGTGCTACATTTATGTGAGGAATGAGCCACAACTTTGAAAACAAATATGACTACCAGAAAAAGACCCATATGAAACATAATAGTTTCATTCAAATATCAAATGCAATTCATTCCATGCAACAATTAAAATTATAGTTGATAGATAAAAAAATGTCAAATAATCAATTACTAGTATCATGCATGATGTCTCCATTTCCGCAGTGATTTGCACTGGATAATCAGATGGGGTGCATTTAATTTTTAACACTGGAAATATTATAGTAAGTTCAAAATCAAAGAGGGTGGATTATTACACTTATGGAGGTTCAAACAATTTCCCTAAAGAAGTATATAATTCACCTAGGAATTCTTTCTAAAAGAAGAACATATCCATCGGCAGTGATCACGTGAATAGCTTCATATGGATACCTGTGAGTTAGAAGGATAAATCATTAATTGGACAAGAAAGATCTAAAAAATAAAAAGAACAAATGTACACAACAGTCTTTACCCTAGCTCTGTTATAACGTCTTGACATGTCCGGGCATCTGTGTTCAAAGATGAACGATAACTGGTATTCCTGTCTGTAGGTGTTGGCTCATTCTCTCCAAGTATATCTGAAGAAATAGAGGCTTCCTCAACAACATCATTATCAACTAAAATGCGTCTTTCATGAGAGGAAAACAACCTGGACAATGTTCTAAAAGCTTCTGATGGGGAAAGAAGAAGAAGTATCGCCTTGTGAACAACATCAAAAACAGCTTCTATAAATATCTCCGTGGCCAAATGGAGATCCTGGTGGAAAACAAAAACAAAAGTTACATGCACATGAGATTTGTTTTAGTCTAATAAAATAGTTGTATAAATAAATGGTCAAGAAAACAAAACACAACAGAAAATAATAAGGATAGAAATAGTTGCACAACCTCAATGATACCACGTCTCCTGTCAGTTGTACGATGGATAATTTGGTCCTTGAGGCTTTGCACTCTATTAGGCAAATGTGGTTGTGAAGGATGTTCATTGACAGAGATAACCGGCGGTTTTGACAGCCCAGAGCCAGAATAAGCTAACTGGAAAAGGCGAAATGGAATCCCCAGCAAGAAGTGAATAGGAGCCAAAATCCAATTAGGTCTGGAGGCTCTAGAACATTGAGATGAGGGAGATTCAGGATATTCTTCATATCCATCATCACTGTCTTCTGCAGATGAATATTCCAGGCTTGATACATCGGAATCCACAGAAAGCTCATGAATAAAGTGGTTGAAAGAGGACACACCTCTAGAAAAATGAAATGATTCAGAAAGATACGCAATGAAATGAAAATGAAAGAAAAAAAAGAGTTGAACTTTTTACTTATCCATCCAAGGTGGAAAGCGTGGTCCACGAAGAGTTGGCCTGAGCTCCCAACCCTGAATACCTTCAAGTATAGAAACTTTCCCAGGCAGCAATGCCAACACAAGAGCTGACACACCATTTATCACTCTGGCAACATTGTTCAACGATTCATAAGTAAACGTCTTCACCGACCTGCAGCATCAACAATATAAATTCACAATGCCAGAATAGAAACAATAATCTAACAAAGATGTGCATACTCTTTAGTAACAGCGAGGACGTTGTCAACAAAACGTTGCATCCTTAATGATGATTGATTGTTTTTGATCGAAAGAAATGAAAGATGAAAAGAGGATTTGATTCCATTCTTTTCTTTTCTTGGCTTGCGAGGGAAACTTACCATACCAGGAGGGTTAAGTCGGTTGCCAGTTGACTGTCTTTCATCCACGTGGCGCCGTTTCATTGGAAGTGTGTGTTTCGTGTTGATGTCTTCTCATCCTAAGATTCGTGTCGTTGCGTTGGGAGAATTCCATGATCCACACGTTGCCTTTAGGCCCGGGCGTTTTATGGTGACACACCTTCTCTCCAAATTACTTCATTTCAGTCCAGCTTAATATTTTATTCGATAAGAATTGATTTATTTTAAAATTTTGCTTTAAACTCTTATATGAATATTTTTTAAAATTCCGAATTCGACTTAATTAATTCAAGTTCAGAATGATAGTTTGATCCGATTAAAAATTATAATTATTTTTCATATTTTATTTGTTTATATCATATAAAAATAAAATGAATATAAATTAATTGAGTTAAATTATACATAACTCAACTTTATTTATTTTTATTTAATGAATTCAAATATGAATTTGAGTTCAGTTAATTTAATTTATTAATCAAGCTCAACAAATTAGTTATCAAATGAAGTCTACGGCTATGTTCAAGTTGATTTTGTTCATTGTTCACTGAAAGCCCGCACGCTCATGTTGTAATCTTAATTGCAGATTTGACATGTAGGATAGAAAGAAAGACAGAAATGATACAGTGCGAACTATCAACATCTGTACTACCTTCAATGAAAAGAGAAAATTATGTATGATGGATGAAAAAAAGTTCGATAACGTAAACAAGGAGAGAAGGTGAAATTATTAGATGAATGTGATATTAAAAAATAATCTTCAAAAATGTCAAATTTTGTATGTTTTAAATACTAGAAAACTCCTTTAAAAAAATACTAGAAAACTTTTTGAATCTTAATTAAATATTATCAAATTTTGACACCTTTAAAAATTATGATAATTTTTATTAAATATTATATGACTTATTTGTATTATTTAAAGTTTTGATTGAATATTATAATATTTTTAACATAAAAATTAAAAGATTTTAAAAATTCACCTGCGATAAGTTCTGCACTAGGTAAACTCTACCTTTTGCTCATACATCAACCCATTAAAATTTAGCTCGTTAGTTTTAAGAGAATTATTTTATAAGTTATAGTTACTTTCTTATGGGATGTTGATAACTATAAAAGATAAATCAGAAAACACGTGCCAAAGGAACTCACCGTGCCAATAATGCAGTAATTCAATTTTTAATAAGATTTTTCCTTACACTTCGAATTTATAACTTCTTATAGTACATTGAGAAATTCTTACAACTTAACTTCAACCTTTATCTAAATTACAACCTGTGTCCAAAAATTTGTGCTTAGCTAAGTAAATAATTCAAACTATAGGACAAGTACACAAAGCAAGCAAAAATCTGTTTCCAAACACAAACGCTGAGCTGCTTTCTTATGACTGCTGATTGCTAGGTGATGCTGCTGCTGCCACTATGTCTGTAGGTTCATTGTTGGTAACTGAGAAAGAAAATTCAGAAACCAAGGCCAAATGGTCGCTTCCCACTTTCTATTGATCAAGGAAAATACCGGTTAGATTGGGAAAAATTACGTTTAGACATTTGAATCCAAGGTGAAAAGGTGGATTGTAGACAATGTAGTTGGACAAAATGATCCTAGAGAAGTGCTAAGATCAATTACTGCTATTTCAATTCAAAAGCACCTCTACAAAACCAACGATCGTAATGCTCCTAAATGAAACATGTATTCAGAAAAATGTTGAGACAGTTCCAATCCATAAAGAATGACCAACGTGAAAGCATCAATAAATGGCGAAAAAGCCCATCCATATCCAATCCTAAAGTCAAGACATTATCATTTTATTTGTTCGATTCCAAACAACAGCTTAAAGATTCAACCTTCAATGTAGGTGGGTTGACAACCAACAAAGATAAATTTCTGTGAGCCTCTAAATTATAGGTCAACCTCTGGGCACCCCAGAAATTTTAAACCGTACATTTATTAACAATGTTACTTCTCCATTATTACAATCTGGAAACCTCCACAATCCCCTCCTAGTTTATACTTATTCACTTAGGCAATTTAATGTGCTTGAAGAATTTTAACTTAAGCTGGACATTAAGCAGCAAAAGCCAAGCAGGAATACCTTGCATGGGAGGCCACCTGCCCTTAGGAGATCACTTATTGAAACAGTATCAAGAACTCTTGTGGGTACAATACCATCTGAGTACCTGCATCAAGTAAAGTCAATCTTATAGTTTGGTAATTGCAACCAATAAGGCCACAACAATCATATTTTTATCAACCAAAATATTTGGCAGAGCTTAGGAAAGACATCGATTACCATAAGTAATCTACAGTGCCAAGAAACTTTGAGTGATAGGAAGTTGCCAAGGGTTCACCATTGAATCCCCGTGTACTAGTTGAACCCTGAAAAGCTTTACAATTTTACTACTCTGTTGGCATGGGCCAGGGGGATTAAATATGGAAATCATACATAGTAATAATAGGTTGCAAAAGAATGACTAGGTACATTAATTGTTGCATACGAACTATTCAGCTTCAATGGATGCACAGCCAAATGACGCTCGGAATCTCCAGTTGCTATTTTTACCTCTTCATCTGTCCAGCACTTAAACAAGCTGGAAACAGTAGGTTGAGAGCATCATACTGGGATAAAACTGAATAGCACAAGCAATTTCAAGAAACACACATTCTTTAATTAATATCATAAGTTGCAATCAGCAGAAGAGGAAAAAGTGAGGGCACAATTGAAGGTCATAAAATATCAAAATCCTCCAAGAGAAAAAGGTCATAAAATGTTATAATTTATTATAACAACTATATTTGCCATGAAAATGCATGTCTCATATATTGGAAAAACCAAAGTCTCAAATTGGCTAGAGATACAATCAAGATAGAGTATTTAAGTGAGAGGCAACCCTCACCCTATAAGCTAACTTTTGGGGTTGAGTTAGGCTGAAACCCACATTCTAAGAGCAACAATGTTAAATCCATATTTATGAAATGACATTCACATACAAATTATAGTATAATCAATTAAGAGAGAGAGAGAAGGACAAGCTATTAGAAAACTTCAGTAGAAATAAAATATTCTTAAGGAAATAATAGAAGTGAACGGAAATGGAAAAGGATGAAAACAGTTTTCTAAACACTAATGTAGAATACAAACACACAGAAAAGCAAGAGTAGTGAAAATGAAAAACTATCTCATCTCAAAATTGTTATCAGAGACAGGTAATTACACACATATAACCTGTCAGCTTAAGTTTGTGATGACTGATATCAAACAATAATTCTCTACTATACAAACTACACATGCATACCTACATTGTAGCTTATAATATATAATTAGGCCTAGTTTAGATTAGCTTATAGCTTATGGGAGATTTTCAATTGTAAAACTCTATTGTTTAGACATTTTTAAGGAAAGAATGCCGAACTCTTAGGTACTCATGGTAAAGTTAGATGAGGAAGCTTCTGAAAAAGTTGAGTTGCACATGTTGATTTTAACTTGTGCCAGAAGTTTGATTCGTTTTACCTCCTTAGCTCTATTTTCTTCTATAAGTGCTTCTTGAAAAATTTATCAAAATTGGCTCCTAATCACCAAAAAGAAATGGAAAAGTACCCATCTAGTGCGACAATTGGATCAACTGTTTCTTTATTCTCGCCTAAAACTTGAGCAGGACGACAGCGTTTCTGTCCAGATAATTCCTTTCTGTCATATAGCATGATATTAAGCTGCAATTGCAAACCAGACTCAGCTTCAAGTGAGTATCTTCAACATAAACTGCTTGCTTATATTCATAGCATGAACAATCTTATTATCATGTCCAATATAGAATGAAATTGCAAAACTAAGATAATGTGAATGTGATAAATGATTTCAAAGTAATTCACCTCACAAGATGACAAGAACTTGTATATTCCACTCTGTTGGTGAACAATAATAAATAGAAATCAATGTAATAAATGAAGAACAAGAAGTAAAGGACAAGCTTCTATCTGTTTTCTGGAGTATGGCACCTGAGGAGTACTATTAAAATCACCAGCTAGAACAACAGGAGTATTACCCCATTTCTCTGAGAGGTACTGTGCTCTTGATGAGAGAAAACGAATCTGAAATATTTAATATTTCAATTTCAATTATCAAGATAATAGCTAGTTCAAGCAAAACAAATTTGACTTGATTGTTGAAAAATAAGGTGAAATACCTAGTCAATTGTATTTCCTAGATAACATAAAGCTCTATATGAATGAGGCATTAGTAGTTATCTCAACTGATCTGCTAGTGTTCATTACTAGATGAAAAACGGTCAACTGAGAAGAGAATTGACCATAAATTAATGGAAAAAAAAGAGAGGAAGGAATTATGGAAAGATGACATAAAACACCACCTGCAAACAGTATGTGAGTAATTACTGTTTGACACCATATTCAATTAAAAGCTTTCTATAAACGAAAGAGAGAAAAACTTCTAAACAGAAAAATGAGGAAGATGATAATATTCAACCCAACTGAAAAATGATTACAACTCTAGTATATGTGCTAGAGCTAGGACAGCTGTACACAGCTGTTATTACAACTGTCAACTAACCCAAGCTCAGTTGAGTTAACCATAAAGGCTAATTATACTAAACTGAAATAAAAGAAAGCAGTAATTCTACTCTACTACTCTAATAAATTATATCAAGAAACATGTGCCATATTAAACATGGCTTCTTGATATGTTTTTGAATTTAATAAAGAAACCCTGCATAAATGTTAATTTCCGAAAGATAGTTAGCTAAAATAGAGGAAAGACAGTTAACGGACATTTTCTTTGGGTGGGGGGAGGGGGATGGAATAAAACACTTACTTGACCTAATTTAACTTCTCCCCTGTTTGGGTTGTAAAGTACGTGGATGTTACCAACTAACATTCTTCTTGAGTCAGATTCACACATCTGCCTGTACAGGATGAAGTTAGAAATGCAAACGATGACTAATTGAATATAAAATAGGACGATATTTTCAATTTTCAATCGAATATATAAGAGGACAATATTTACAATAATAACACTAGGACATAATAAAAAAGATAACATGAATAAAAAAAAAAACTAGCACAATAGAGGATAGCCGCTGCTTGTGTTCAAACTAATGTAAGATAACACATTATAAAAGCAAGGGGTGGTGGTGAAAGAGCTAGGAACAGGCAGTAGCAGTATCCCAGTGCCATAGCACCCACTTTTGCAAAGACTAGTATGTTTAATAAAATATTCCCATGATAATGCCGATAACCAAACATATCAACTATACAAGAGATTCAGCTGTACTTGAAACTTCGTTACTCTTTTAAAAATCATGCTACAAAATAATAAATCATCAAAATCCAGACCCTAGAGACATTCACCAATCCCACTATCCTGGGTAAACATCTATTCAGATGGAAACCTTGTATCTCATGCCCTAATGGAACATTCAATGTTGATTATTTTCAATTGTGTCTGATGGGGTTTCTGATGCAACCACACAAGAGGTCCAAGAAATTCTTGTTAATTGAAAATATTAGAATACAGGAACATGAGTAGAGTATCAAAACACTAAAAAGGAAGGACCAACCATCGTAAGATCATTAAAAGAAATAAGCCGACATCAAAGAACTGATACCTCAAAAACTGAAAGTTGGGCAACATTATCACGAAGGCCAATGTCCTTAAATTGAATGCTCTCTCCTTCTAGTAACCGGAACCTGACAAACAGACAAAGAGAGTGAAAAGTAATCAAAGTGAATGGATTAGATCCATCAATTTTTATCTACCAAGCAAATTGGGCAATCAATAGATTACTTATCAGCTTTCCAAAACATTGCACAGCCGTCAGCTGTATCTCCAGTGCGTCTCTACAATTCCATTTACACAATTCATTAGGTTCTCAATAATAGCACCTATATATGGTAGTCTAGTACTACTATGCACAGGATAATGGCAAATTTCACAGTAGTAGAGAGACTTCAGCATGTTTAATGATTAATGGTGCAGATCAAATCATCTAATATATTTATTTCATTTTATTTTTAATGAACCAAAAGTTGATCAAGAACATGTCAGTCAGTCAAAACTCAAAACCAAAGTAGTAATCAGAAATTCAGAAAGGAAATGAAAATACACCTTATAAGATCCTGCATATCCTGCTTTAACCATAATGTCTGAGAGTTCGAAATACTTGTCCACCTCCTGACAATACCATTTCGAATATTTCAAGTTAGTATTTGAGATCAAGTCTAACAAAGATTATTAATAGGCCAAAATACACTTTTGTTCTCTTATCTTATTTTTTGGTTTTACTTTGGACCCTAAGTTTAAAATGTTTTCTTTGGTCCATCTCGGTTAGACCAAATTGGTCCGTCTCGCAATTTTTTGCACTAACGAAGCTAACTTTGGCTGAATGACAAACGTGCATCTGACAAGACATCTCTCACACAGTTTGTCACATGTCACTAAGTTGAGCAAGTTAATGTGGTAAATTCTAAATTTACAAAAAAAAAAAAACTAACTTGGTCTAATAGATACACTTTAAAAAATCAAAATAGAACTTTTTAAACTTAAGGGCTAAATTGAAAGCATGATTGAATTTTCTATTAAATATCAGTGTCAAAGAAATGAGAACAGAGGCAAGAGAGGTGAAAGGTTTACTTGTAAGCAGATAATATCAGGGTCCCATCCAAAGAGTTCATCACAAATAACCCTCTTGCGACGGCCCCAGTTGATGTAACGAGAAGGAACGTTTACGTATAAATCCGAGTGTTGAGAAGCATTTCTGTCACCCAGTATGTTGTACGACGCCACGCTGAATCTTTCTGGAACATAGTACTATAACAATCGATTCTACTTCAATTTGAGAAGATATATATAGAGAGGAGAAAATTATCAACCTTGAGACGCGAGCGATTGATCAGAAGCTTCGACCCAATGGCGTTTGATTTGGGGGATGTTTCTGCTGCGGGTATGCCATTGGATTTGGGAAGCAACGGGAGCATCGAATTTGAAGCAGGTTGAGGTTGGGACGAAGAACAAGGGAACGCGTTTGGCATTGGTGGATGAAAGCATGAGCCAAGAGAAACTGTTGCAAGCCATTACTCTCTTCTCTTTACTTTGAACGAACCAATTAAGTTTAGCGCCACAATTCGTTATCTCATCCCAATGTCTTTCACTCTTCCCCTTTCATTTCAACCGTTTCTTTTTTCCTTTCTGTCTCTAAATATATTATCTATTATTTATTTTAAAAAGTTGATATTGATAATGATAGGCTTCAAAAATCACAAAGTTGTAATTAAGTATATTTTATATTTTATTTTATGAAATCTTGTATAGTTAAGGGGATAAAAAAAAGAAAGATAAATAAACTTAAGTTAAATCACTGATTTTAAACCTTCTAATTTTTTTAATTTGTTTAATTCAATCTTTCTATTTAAAAATGTTCAATATGATTCTTTGTCTAAATATATTCAATGTAGTAAAAAAGTAAAAAATAATTATTGCATACTTGGGAAAAGAGAGTATATGCCTCTTTACATTTTTATAAAATAAAATGAAATAGGAAGAGAATGTTAGAAAATAATGGATAGTTTTAGTTAGTAGATAATTTTAAAATTGGTTGAAGGGTATAATGATTTAATAAAAGTATAAATTAAATGAAATTATAAAATAAGTATTACCTTATTTTTTTAATGCTAAGTATCAACTTTATAAAATGGTATAAATAATAAGAGAGACAAGTAAAAATGTCACATATACATATAATATGAAATTGTGTAATTATTGGAGGTTTTATTTAGGATAATTCCAACTTTAATTACATTCGATTTTGACTTGAATGGTTGAATTAAAATTGATATAACTTCTCATTCCCCCACTCCACTCTTATTTATCAAAAAGATCTAAATTGAATACAATGTTGAATTATTATAAAATTTTCAGTACATATTTTCAATTCCAACTGAAAAAAAACTCTTTTTCTTAAAGAGTGAGTATATGTTTGACTACCATATTCAAAAGAGTTTCTAGTTTGATTATTCCTCTTTATTTTCCTTCTCTTTTTATTCATTATTTTTATTTTCATTTTCTTTCTCACTGTTTTCTTCTCTCTTGGCAAACAACAGATGCATTTTTGTAATAAAACCACCATTTTTATTATGTTTTTCAGTTTATTAAAAAATAAATATTATACCAAATTAAAATGCCACAAGTTGAAATTAAATTTTTATGCTTTTTTCTGAAATGTTTTAATTTAGTGCAACACAAATCAAATCATTAATCTACGCCTTTTCACGCTGTAACTTGTAACATACATTTGCCACAACCAAATTAAGGTACAACGTCGTTTAGCTTTGTTAAAGTGTCACTGACTAATGCCTCGAGCATTAACTGTATTAGCATCAATAAGCACAATAGGGTGTAGCAACGGCAATAGCTAGCTATCCACTATCCAGACTTCAACAGGAATTTAACTTAGACTTCATCACACGATATGGGAAGGGGATGCAGTCATGCAGTGTGATGCAGAAAAAGAAAATGAACTTGTGCCAGTTACGGTATAGTTAATGTTACATCAACCTCGACAGCAGATAAAGAAGCTGTCAATATCAATCTAGACAAAGTTATAACCGCCTAGTAAAACACTGAAGAGAATGGCATGAATTCGAAACAGGTCATTGATGACAAGGGCACTAATTTAGTGCTCAACATTGGACTTCCTGAAACTGCCGGGTTCCCAATAATGGTAAGAAAATAAACACGTATTCACATCCGTTAGAAAACTCAAGGGCACTTTCTTTGGATATAAGAAGCACCTTGCTCTTCATACCTATTCATAGCACAGTGAAATAGCTTTGTGTTAAAAATTTATTCAATTGAGTTCAGTATTTTTAGTTCAGTTTTCATGAAGGTGAATGAACTTGAATAACTGAGTTTTTTTTGCAATCAATTAGCACTTACTCGGACTTGGAGAACCACATCTGCTGGAAGGAGCCAAGAGAAGCTAGTATACTCCCCCCTATCCAAACACTGCATATAGAGTTACCACCATGATTAAGAGGACACTATCTCCTTGATGTATAAACAAAATCACGTAAAAATCATAATACATCATCTTAAGTTGCAATGCATTGGGTAAAATAAAAATCACTTGAGAGAACTAGAGCAGATGTTGCAACATGAACCAACTCATCATAATATAATCACAAACATCTGGACTTGAGAGAAAGAGACAGAGAGAGATGAACATCCCACCTGAACCTTCTTTCAGTTGCATTTCCACTGGCAAATACCTTTACTCTAGCAGCTTGAGGGGACTCCTACAAACAGAAATCACATCCTCAAACAACTCATTTCATATATGAACACAATTGCCTACAACCCAAAAACTTCATTCAAGCATATCTGACAAGTAAATAACATATCATTTCATACTGATCTGTAAGGGTAGATGATAAATGTGTGCCAGTTTCCACACAACACACAGAAGGTTGTGTTCCTCCTAGTTTTAAGCCTCCTTGCAATAACTAGACTTTACAATTACTGATTCTCTACTAAGCTTATCAAGTTTTCCAAAATCTTCTGTCTGTGGATTGTGTCTTTCTATATATGATAGTGGCTTGTAGCAAAAGGGAAATTTATTAGAATAGAAAGGAGGAGTACAAAGCATTGGATATTTAAAAGGAAAAAAACCCATAAATTTATGCTATCCAGAAAATTGGTATTCAGTGAATAAAATATGTGCTTCTCTGTAATTTCACCTCTAGCAAGTCTTTCTCAATGCGCTCCTTCAATTGGTGCATTGAAGCTGTACCACCAGTAAGCTGTGAGATAAACAGATTCAGTTTCAATTATGTTCAAGCACCTTTAAACTGGGTGAGGGAAGGAGAGGGGGGGGGGGGGGGGGGGAGGGGGGGGGGGGGGATCAAAGTTACCAGTATGGTACTAAATAGTTCTCTACGAATGTCCACATCACACTTATTAATGCTCTCTATAATCTGCACATATCCAAAAGAAACAGCAAAATAATGAGTAATAGAAGATAATTTGAAGTCTTGAGCATATGTAGAAAGAATACATTTAAATTCACAGGGAAAAAAAAAACCATTTTTGGAAGATCGCAAATTGATGGAGCAATTTCTGCAAAACTCTCCATACCAGGGATTGTCTGTGATTTACATTAAAGCAGTTAAATTTGTGAGGAACAGGACGCAAACTGGAATTTCAACTGAACAAAATACAAATACCTGAACCAATGATGGATTAAAAAGAATATCAGGAATCTTGAATCTGTCAGATCCAACTTCAATAATCCTGTGACATCCATGACATCAAGGTTAAATAATTATCGCAACTCGCAAGTAAACCAGAAAAAACATGCCTCAAATCAACAAAGATTGTAGATACACAGAACATAACAGAGACAAGAATGGAAGAAGATTAGAAGACCATTCAAATAATTCAACAAATCCTCAGTATTTCAATACAAGTAAAGATGGACTTACTGGCCATCAGGAAGCTCGTATGCAGTCATAGGAATGTTAGAATATGCTCTCTCTGCCATGGAAAAGTAATAATATGGATATCATGTCATATATGGAATCTGATAATAATGAACTTCAATGTAATCAGGAAGGTAAAAACATAATTGAGTTATAAAATGAGTCCCATTAACATGATCCATAAGGGTACTAGTTAAAGAGCAGTTTATATGCACTAGTAAATGCTTCTAATCACTTAAAAAAATTAAATTAAATTACTTTTATGATATAATAAATGTCTTCTTTTTCAAAAAATATTTTCTACTTTTGCTTCCTTAAACAATGCCCTCATTACATCCAAACATTGAAATATCATGAGCAAGTGAGCTAATCTATATGAAAATATAGAGTAGAGAGCAAGTGCCACAAATAATGTCAAAGGAAACATGACAAATCAAGTTAACGTATGTATAGCTTCCGAGAGAACTGTGAAAGCTGTTTAAACCCTACAGTTGCAAGTAATCACATCAGTGTACTATTTATAGAATAATTACCATAATATGTTATAGAAGCTAAATTATTATAATCTAATTAAACTCATACACCACTCCCATAAATTAAACGAAAAAGAAAAACTTTCACTCATTATGAAATAATATGATAAATTGATAATAGAGCAACAATTAATATCAATCATTGAAGAATGGAATAAACGTTATTTTCAAGCAAGATATTACCATCCAAGATGCCAATGCATAACATAAAAAAAAGAATACAATGAACTAGACCAAGACTCAACATTATATGAAACTATCAGGGACACAGACCATCATATGGAGAATCTGGTGTTCGGCAAACACATTCCTTGATGTCACTAGCAATCACCCTCTGTCACAACAAATAGTCAGCATCGAATGGAGACATTACATGAAAAGAAAATTTTGGGCAAAATACAGACCTGGGAGTAGAGTTTGTAGCTTTCGGTTGTATGTGGAAAATCAAGGTCTACAGTCTGGGAATCAGAAAAACACAGAGGTAGCAAAGATCACACTCCATTTGTGCATTTGACTGCAGTAATTCTTTAAATTATGCTAAATGTAACAGCATGAAACTGAATAACATTTGTGATTTCGTAGATTCAGAATTAGATATAAACAAGCAAATAAGCAAACGGTATGTACATTTATCGTCCCAGCAATGTACCACAACCAATTATGCCCTTATAAAATTTGAACAACTAATAGATCAATAAAGTTCAAGATCAAGAGGAACCATCAGGATTGAATAGATGAAAACGAAATCCTTATTCCATTTCACGATAGTTCTACCACAAAGCTGAAGCTCTGAAGGCAACAATGAAGTATAACATTCTGAGGTTGACTGTAACACCTCGATTGTCGACTTCTCGACGACTCACACACACTATGACACTTCTCACAGTGACACTTTACTCAACTTCTTTATTGGTCAGAACCATCCACTAGTCATAATCCTTCATAGGTAGTTGATGATTGTTGTGCATACATTCATTTGAATTACAAAGAACACAACAATTATTTACTTTTCCTGAATTTTTGCTTTAGTTTAGCCTCAATTTGGTTAGAAAATAGAGTTTTATAGAATCTTAGGCTGTAAATAGAATTTTAATCCTTTTCTCCTTTTTTAAGGTTTTGGAGCACCAATTGAAGATGTCATTCACGATGTTTTGCCCAACGAGCTATGATGGTCCAGCGAGAGTAATTGTGTAGACAAGGACACATGGCAGCTCAAGAGTGAAGAAGTGTCAAGTCATCAGAAGAACTTGCCCAACAAGGAGAAACTCGACCAGCGAGTAAAGGCCACTGAGTGAAGTAAAGACGTTCAAAATTTCAAATTGTCAAAGAATTCTCCCAGCGAGTTGAAGCTCGCTCAGCAAGTAGACCGCACTCTAAAGTGACAAGACAAAGGCCTTGGGCCCGATATAAAAGGACATTTTCTTGGAATTGCGTAGTCATGAAAAAACCTAGGGTTGTGTGCGACGACTGGAACTCCCATCTACCTCCATCTTCCCTTTTCATCCATTTCCCTTCATTTTATCCCTTCCATTTTTGTAATTTTGAGGTCTCTCATGACAATGAGAGGCTAGTTCATCCATTGTTATGGCATTTGTGTACAGAGCTACTCTCATGTAATTAATCTTTATATTTATTCAGTGTCATTTCCTATGTTATTGCTTCTTTCCATTTTGATTGCTTGCTTTATGGTTTGATTACCTTAGCTTCAATTCTTTGTTTTTATTGTCATTGGGAAATGCTTGAAAACTGAGTTTTGAACAGAGCATCTAATGAATGTCTCATATAGGGATGGCAGGATGTTTGTTAGTATCATTAGTGATCAACCATATGAACATGTCTCATAGTTAATGTCATTGGGAAATGCTTTTTGACTAAGATTTGAGAGTGGTATCTAATGGGTGTTATGTCTAGGGATGAAATAACAATTTGTTAACCTTGACAAACCTTTGTTCTTGAATCCAAGTAGTTTAGCTTGACTTGCTAAGGAATTAGGAGTTAAGTTAAGCAACTTAGGCTCTCTCACATGAGGGATCATGGTTAGAGCACTATAGGAGGTTAAGGTAGCATTAGAGTGAATACTAGATAAAGAAAACCTTCATAACTACTGAGATTGTTAGCTCAGTGTAGCCAAATCCCCAACGCTTCATTTAATTTGCATTTGACTCATTTAGTTCACCAACTGTTTGTGTTTTTGCTCACCTTTTAATTGTTTTATTTTTATTGATTTTTATTCATCTTATCTTAGAAACACAAATTATCCTTTGCCTAGTTTTTGAATTTGCACAAATAGCTTGATACAAACAAGTTCTTGTGGATACGATACTCGAACTTTCCGTTTTATATTATTTGCACGATACTTTGGTACGCTTGCCAAAGAGTTAATAATAACCCTTTCCTAGATCTCGACAATCTGTTTCGGCTACTTTCAGGATCAATGATTTCCCCCACAAATTAGCACAAGAGTTTTCAACGTGTTTTGTCCTCACTTACATACTTTCTAGGAAACTTCCTAGAAGGTCACCCATTTCATAACTACTCAAAGCCAAACACACTAACTGTGAAGTTCTTAAGTGATGGACTATCAGGTAATACCAATTAATTCTTTCAAGTCATCCTCAACTGTACAGTTACATACTTGTACAGTCTTTGGATTCCTCTCATTCCGGTGTGAATCGTTTGAAGTGTTACATGCCCACTAGCTTTCATTTGGTTCGTCCTCGAACCACACTGTACTAGGAGAGAGGTCTACTTTGATACCATTTGTAACACCTCTAATTGTCGACTTCTCAACGGCTCACACACTATGGCACTTTACAAGATGACACTTCACTCAATTTCCTTGTTGGTTAGAACCCTCCATAGGTATTCATTTCCTAGACCTTGATAATTTGCTCCGACTGCTTTCAGGATCAATGACTGCCCCCAAAAACCAACACAAGATTTTTCAACGTGTTTTGTCCTCATTCACAAACTTTCTAGGAAATTTCCCAGAAGGTCACTCATCCCATAATTACTCCAAACCAAACACGCTTAACTATAAAGTTTTTAAGTGATGGACTACCGAAAAGTAGGTGTATTTTGTTGGTATAGGTAATACCAACTAATTTTTTAAGTCATTCTCAACTATACAGTCTTATCCCTGGATCTCTCTCATTCTGATATGATTCGTTCGGGGTGTTATATTGACACCCGACATTCAAAACTTTTCAAAAACTCAAGGGAAAAAGAACTAAGGATTGAGCAAAATAAGAAGAAACAAGGTATACTACTGACAATATTTGCAAATTACAATGAAATTATAAGATACCTGAAGATTTCCAGCATGTATTTCCTTTTTCTTGAATGAATATCGAGGTCTTATCTTCAATAACAAACAAATAAAGCAAATATTAAATATAGCTACTTTACTAAGATGACCCTTGAAAAAAAATGAAAATAGCTAATGTTTGTCACTCACTGTGATACCTTTGCCTTCCAAACTTTTCATCAAGCACTCTGTCAGAAATTCTCCTCCAATAGGAGAATTTATCACAGCCTATTGTAGACATAAATAAAGACATAAGCAAACACATGAAACTTGAATAAACCTTAATGACAAAATACAAGGCTACAAATACAATATAATAAAAATCCTTCCAAATTATATACCAAGGAAAGAGAATGTAAGACATAAACCACAAACAAATATAGATATATTAATATTGATATGGAGTCACCCATGAAACTAAATGGAACTTGCATACCAATGTGTCAAAGTTACCAATTTTCATTAGTGCTTTCCACAAATTTTATAGTTACTACTTACTCTTTATTACACAATTTAATTACACTCTCTGGTCCTTATTATAAGGCACTTTAGACATCAATCACACAGACCAATAAAGTAATTAATTCAGTTGATTTTATTGAGTTTTTAAAAAATGTTACTAATGTACCATGTCCTTATTAATAATCATTAACTTGTTATGGGTCATATGAAAATATAAAAGTCCAAGAGTATTATGCACCACTATCAATAAAAAGTACAAATACATAGAATATTTAATAAGGGCAACTAATGGAAAAAAGATTAAATGCTTTCATAAGAATTCTAAAATGCCTTATAAAAGGACCATCAATTCCTTTTAAACTATGCCTTATAATAAGGACCACCAGAGGGAGTATGTTTCGACCCAATTCTTATGTTAGGCCCAATAGAGTATTAATAGTGTTGTCTTTTAATAATAATAGATATAGATAATATGAGAGGTAGGTTCTAGAATTGAGTTTGTTAGGATTCTGTTATTGCATCATGCAGCTATATATCCCATGTATTGTTCTATGAAAAGTAGAAAATGAATGAATTCAGTTTAGATTCCTATTTCCCTTCCTCTTCCCAATTTTCTATGGATTTCTTCCTAACTCGAAAAGGGCCCTGTATTAGAGTATGTTATATTTTTTGCAAAAAGAAAGATCAGATAATTTATCACATATATTAAATATCTTTAAGAAATATATCATTGACTTACTTGAAACCATAACCCACAAGTGATAATTTTTAATGAAGAAGCATGTTTTGGAACAATAGTGCATATAAAGTACTAAAATTAGAGTCATAAGATAACAAACTAAATATAATAAGCATGCTTAAAAAATGGACCAAGTCGTCTAATGTATGATTTCTTTTTGACAGGACAACAAGCAATACCTTTTGAAGAACATAACCATCCAGTACTGGTACAGCAGTAGTTGATCCACCACCACTGAGTTTTGAAATAATGAACAAAACTACTCGTCAGAAATGTAGTATTGTAATGTGGCATTATCAATTACAATCAATAAATGAAATATTAAAAAGTAAAGTGACAACAGACATTTAGTTGCATGCTGGAAAGGAAACGAAGGCAAATGTATTGCAGTATCTACCAAACCACATTCATAAAAGTAGGCAATTTGGCAATTGTACTGCACATTAATATCAACACAGAACCAAACTGTTTGTCAACAACTTCAAAGACTCGTACCTATCAACAACTAATGAGGTAGCACGCCCTGATGCAAAAGATGTGAGAACCTGGTGCCAAGAAATACTCCTTCATGAACTAGTTCACAAATTCATGGTTTCATGCCAACAATATAAAATACATTTTTTATCACTATTTCTTTTGTTGCAACTTGCAATTAAGATATGGACAGAGCAGTAAAGATCATAAAACTTACAGCATTCTTCGCCAAAAACAACGCTGGTACTTTATATTTTTCAAACATAAGTTCTGCTGCCCTGATACATTTGAACCAAACTTTATTACTAAACAAAAATGAAATAATATAATAGTGTATACAGCAAAAAGCCCAAACCCCAAAAACTTAAATGAGAGGGCAGTTAGGGGTTTACTGTTGACAGAATACCTTTCTCTCTGTTCTTGAGTGTTGGAACATGGTTCAGCAAGTAGCATTGGACGCTCTTTAGGATCGACAAGGAGGCATTCCCTGAAAACCAGTGATAGTAAATAGTAGCATAAAGCATAGACAAATAAATAAATTAGCAGTAATTTGTAAGAGACCAATATTTGACACAAGAATGGAAATACATACAACACGAATTTGTAAACATAAATTGAGATTTGCATAAACATATGTTCTAACATAAACAACAGGATAGCTCAACCACATGAGTATTCTCTTTTTACTCATTTTTGGGGCCACTGCATATAAAAAGAACCATCATGAGCTTCCTAAGAAGTAGGAACCTTAGCAATTGACAACCGCATATGCTATATCAAGAAAATGATGATCCTATTAAAGCAGATTAAGTAATCAGAAACAACCAACCTCAAAGCATGATCCCATATGTTGTCTACAATATTCCAGTCAACAACAACTCCGTTCTTCAATGGTGACAGCACCTGATGAGCATCAAAACAAATGAGAATAGTTAAAAGCCTAAGCAAGCAGATAGATAGATAGATATTGTGAAGTGTTACCTCCATATAGTCTCTGCGGTATCCTAGTGACTGAGACCCTACATAAAGTTTGCATTTTCCCTTGTTTTTTTCAGCTCCTGAGTTCTCATCAACATCAGAAGTTCCATCAATGTCCATTTGATCAATTGCACCAACAACCTAAATAAATAAACACATGCAAAATAATAACAAAGCTATAAACAACCACTGTGCAAAATAATAACAAAGCCATAAACAACCACTGTATGTAACAATGTATGTCACTTACAGAGGGAAAGACGGCCTTGGGAGCATCTTCGCCAGCGTAACCGGCTTTGCAGGTGTGCGAACCCAGGTCTATCACTATTGCTGATACTTCGTCTGCCAATTACCAACAAAATAAAATTGCAATTTTGTTAGAAAAGTTGGGAAGGAAGAAAAGAGAGGGCATAGTGAACACTCACCACCGCCATACATGACTCGGGGAGAGAATGTGAGTTTGAAATCCAACGAGCAGAGCAGAGAGAAGTGAACGAAACGTGCGTTAGGAAGGAGTGAAAAAGGGCTTATACTTTTCGAGTTTCCCGTTGATGGCGGGTTTTGGGATTTCGGTTGGGCCCTTCAGATCTGTCAAAAACAATCGACATGGCCCATGTATGAATTTAGATTAGATATGTGAAGTAAAAGTTACTAGAATTTTTTTTATTTGATTATGATTTTTAAAAGATAATTATGCTTACAACTTTATTTAGAAATTAGGTTTTTGAAAAAATTACAAAATTCGTATTCTAATTTTTAAAATGCTTAAATGAATATATTGAAAATTTTTAAAGTGGTTTTTTAAAAGAAAAACATTTATTTATAATAAAATCTGAAAAATACTACTTTTTTCTAAAACATTTTGTTTCTTAATTTTATAATCAAAGTCAATGGTTAGAATATTTTTTTTAAAAATTTATACTCTTTCCTTGGAGGGATGAGTTTTTTTTCTCCATAGAAACACAAGAATTTTCTGTATAAGAAAACATTGTTATGAAGTAAGATTATTTAAATTTGAGATCAAGTTGAAACTAATTAATTCACACTCATAGTAATTATGAGAAATGAATATGATTATACTTTTAATTTTTTTAAATATAACAAATTCTTTTAATTGTAGTCAACAATTATGAATGACTCTGAATAATATATTGTTTGAGTTTTTTTTTTAATAATGAATCTCATCTATAATTTTATAATTTTGAATAAATTTTAATCAATTAAAAAGAATGATAGAATGACTCTTATAAAATGCACGACTAGCACTCTTCTTACAAGAATAATTTCCAAATGGTGAATTGAAAGTTGAAACTACGCAATCATTAAAACAAAGTAACTAATTTTAGATTTCAATTAACATTTTTAGAATAAAGGAATTTCATATTGGCATTTACTAATGTGTAGATACATTAATTTTTTTTTATGAATTAGAAATAAAGTAATAATTGAAAAAATATTTTCAAGAGACTATAGTTCATACTAGTATTTATTTAATTGTATTCTTTCTTAGTACTATTTTCTTTAATATTTTTATTCTTAATTATTATCCTAAATGCATCAAGTTCATGAAACATTTAAATAAATAAATTAAATGTTGAAAAATATTTAATTCTATTATATGCTATTATATTTTAATAAAGCTTATCAATACTTTTACTCCAACAACAACAACAATATGATATAATTAATTCTATGCATTTAATAAAACTGGTGATGCTAGTAATACACTATAATTGAATAAAGTTTAAAGAGTCTTTTAATCGGTGCTCTTAGAGCATTGCTTAAAAAATCAAAAAGAAAAAATCTTTATTATGAAAATCATATGAAAACATAAAAAAAAGTTATCAACAACATAATTTTACACATTTTAATAAAACAATTATTTTTTTAGTTCCTTAACTGGATTTGCCAGCACATACTAACATACTAAATTATGTGAGTTCCATTCTATGCTATATTTAGCGGATCCTACTTCGTGAGCCTAACATAAATTTCACCTAGCAATAAATAGCGTTGGAGAAAATGCTAATAGCAAATTCTATAGAAAGATAAGTAGGTATATTATACACAATAACTTTGGTTAAAAATTACAGATCGTTGACCCCAAACAGCCAAAAAAACTATTATTTAGTGTACAAGAAGCCTAGCTGAGCCAAAGAATGGGGAAAGGAAATGTGATGGACAGATTCATGACATCAAGCCAGAGCAACTCTTGTATGAATACATAGTGATGAACTTCTAGTACATAGTACGTGGTGATAAATAATTAAAAACCGTTGTTGAGTGCCGTGTGAGCGATCAACCCACATTATATAATATTATAATTCAAGGTGCTGGAAGTGCTCAAAATTGATCAAACACCCCAGTATGTAAACGTACGAGTACCTGAAGATTCCAGGCATCAGGTTCAAATTCATTGTGCTGAAACTACTTTCTGAAAAAATGGATGAATACTTGCTCAAACACAGCCCTATCAAATTAAAAACAGAGCTTTGGACGAGTTTACTCTAAGTTGTATCTCCTTGCTATACGATCCTGTTTGTTTGTACTTGCCAAAGGGATATTCTAAGGCAAGCACTTCCTCAACCTGTTTGCTCTATTTTTTTGGCACTATTAACAAATGTTGCACTTTTATCAAATCCCTCCAGCAAAAGAATCCGCACAGCTTCTAATCCATCTTGTAATGTAAAATTCAACTGAAAGACATTTTTATCAACATTTAGAACTTTCATGTGCCGAGGGCCAGTTTGTCAGTTTGCACCTTCAAAAATAAAAGAAAAAAAAACAGATACATACCTCTTCCCTTTCGTGTTTAGTGAAGGTGCGAAGAACAAAAGCTACAGGGTCCATTTTCCCAGGAGGTCGTCCAATGCCTAATGAGCAATAAAATGACAACTAATATAAAAATTATTGTAATATAAATGGATATTTTAGTAATGGAAATGATATGAGCGTACCAATTCTTAAACGGGGAAAACCAGAATTCCCTTTTAAGTGATTAATAACACTCTTCATTCTGCCAAATAGCAAGGAAAAGAAAAACAGTAATACTTCATTTCTCTTCTGCTTTGAAAGAAACAAGCTGAATGAATATAATATCACCCAGGGTAAATTATCATAATAAAATTAATTAGACTCCCCAGCATTCATAAGGCATGCAAACCTACAATCCCACAACCATCAATAATCTTTTGCCTTGACAGTTGATGGGAAAGAAAATGATTGTGTAGCAAAGTTTTCTACAAGTTGAGCATTTCCCTGAACTCACATTGTGGATGTGACTAAAGGAAGACAAATATGGCATTTCAAATTTCAAAAATATGAAGAAACTTTCACGCCAATGGTCATGCTGATTTATAAAACTCAAATAAGGAGCCAAACCAAGCCTACATGTTTCATAGCAAAAAGAGAGAACAAACAAACAAAATTATAATTACCCATTGTGACCTCCATGTCCACCCTTTGGTAGAAGCCGCAATTTAGCAAAAGGCAAATCCAAGTCGTCAAAGATCTAAAAAGAAAATTATTAATTGAATACTCAAGCAAATCATCCTTCTACTTTTCTTTCGTCACTTGCAAATATATAGAACAAAGTAGTCATAGCGTAGATATTATACCACAAGTACTTGCTTCAGTGGAATCTTGTAATATGAAACTATGGCCCCAACCTTCAAAATAGATTCAAACGCCAGCCAATCATAATCAAAATAAAATATTTATTATGGTAGATTCTTGGGAAGTGAAGATACAACATGGAATATAGATATGTTATGACAAGGACACGGAGACATAGTAAATTTAAGGGAAAAAAATCACTGTATACATGACTATAGTACACCATAAAAAATTAGTACAAACTTAACATAAAGACATGAATCTTTAAATCAAAAGAAAGAATTGATGTCATAAGACTAAACATGAGTCATTATAGATACAATAAAATACTATTGCTTACATAACATTTGAATATTATCCAGATAGCAGACTTACAGATTCACCACTTGAATTCATATAAGTCTGTGGTTTTGCAAGTATGACAGGTACATCACCTATAAAACCTGCAATTGGAAAACAACTTCTGTCATAAATGGCAACAACAAAAACTTAAATATTATCTTTTTGCTTTTATCACTAACATTCTGAAACCTGAACTGAAATTATGAGGAATAGTGGCTGTATGGAATATTTTAATTATTTATGTGAAAGCCATAACATGGGCAAAACATTAATTAGAACAATGATAGATTCAGGTCTGGCATGAAACTTCTTTCAGACTTATCAACAATAACAAAAGCCTTATCCCATTAGGTAAGGTCGACTACCTGAGTCAATGAGTCATACAATGCCATTGGGGTTTAGTTAAAAAACAAATTTGGGGGATATTATTCACCATGAAATCCCTTACAAAATTTCATCGCAAATTAACTAGACAGAAATATTAGAGAAAGGGTTTTGTCTAATCTAATATAACCTTTTCCAAATAAGGATTTGAAGGAAACAGTGGTGATAGATATCCCTTCAGCTTCAGCTATGGTATCAACAATCTCAAAGCCCACCTGAAAAAAAAAAAAAGGTCAGATAGATAACCATCTCATAGATATCTCTTCAGCTTCAGCTATTAACTAAATTTAAATAGTGAGCGACATACATTGTGGCGGGTGGCAGCGTACTTTTTGCCTGGATTGCCGAGGCCAACAATTAACCAAGGTGAAGCTTCCTTCTTCTTCTCTTTCGACTCCAACGTTGATATGGAGGCTGAAGAAGAAGGAGAAGAACAACTTTGAATGGTCATAATGCGAGGCGAAAAAGAAGAAGAACAGAGAGAGGTAAAAGGCCTTGAAAAGCGCCACCCGAGGAAGGGCAATTTCATTGATGAAACCCAACAACCACAAATGTTCATCTTTTCAAACCCTAGAACGAAGAATCGAGGAAACTATGTTATGCTTGGGGAGGAAGGGAAGAAGGAATCACTACGGAACGGATAGCGAAATAGTCAAAAGAGAGAAATATTATTAAAAACAAGGGAAAAAAACGCCGTTGCCGGGGATCGAACCCGGGTCACCCGCGTGACAGGCGGGAATACTTACCACTATACTACAACGACATGTTGCTTGTAAAGTTCAATAAAGTTCTTTAAGTAATACATATTTTGCATTACAATTAACTTGGAATTTGAAACCCATAATATTTCAACCGTAATGTTAATCGGTATAATATTTTTATGTATTACATATTTTCTTTTTGATATTATATATTCGGCATAAATTTTATTTATTTATTGTTATAAAATTATTTCGTTATAGTTCATATTTTTATAGTTTTCTTTATTTCTTACCATTGTGGTACTATTTTACTTTTCTTATAACATTTTTTATTAACTTTTAAAAAATTACACAACGTTTTATATTTTAGTTGTAACAATTTACGATAATATCAAATAGCTCATTTTTTTAATATCAGTTAGATACTATTTATCACTCTTCCTTTTATATAGAAATATTTCTTTTACTTAATTCATATTCCATAAATATATAGAAAAAGTTACGTGATATAGGTGAATATGATTTGCATTATAGGCGATGTAATGTTAACATAACATAAACAAAAGAATAACGCATAATTCATGCGTATAAAAATGAAAAACGTTATCTTAATAAGGCATCAAAGCTAACATTTTTTTATTTAAAAAAAGCTAACCTTTTAAGAAAATAAAAATTGCAAGTGATAAAAAAAAGGCATGTAATATTATCAAATTTGAAAAAGTAGTGCTCATTTCACTATCACTTATATATTTTTTTATCATAATATATATTTTAATAACCTTAGAATAAAAGTAGTGCTCATTTCACTATCACTTATTATTTTAAATTATCTGTCCAACGTAATTAACAGCAAGGTCGTTGTAGTATAGTGGTAAGTATTCCCGCCTGTCACGCGGGTGACCCGGGTTCGATCCCCGGCAACGGCGGCTGTTTTGTTTTGTTGCTTATTATCTATTTCTTTTCTTTACCCTTGATTTTAGGGTTTTGCGCATTTTAGGGTTTATCTTTTATGCTCGTGTTTCATTCCCCAAAAATGTGGCCTCAGCATCAAAATTTAAAATG
Source organism: Glycine latifolia (assembly GCA_013407115.1). Taxonomy (NCBI): domain Eukaryota; kingdom Viridiplantae; phylum Streptophyta; class Magnoliopsida; order Fabales; family Fabaceae; genus Glycine; species Glycine latifolia. The sequence goes on from CM023945.1 coordinate 30,823,087, forward strand.
CAGGAATGACGTTCGCCTAAATCCTTCTATAATATTTTTGATAAATGGTTTCAATTAAAGAATTAACACTTTACTATACACCTCTTACGAGATGCATCAAACTTGTGCATTGTGACGCTTCCATGCTTTGAAGTAGCGAGGAAGAAGATCGAAAAAAGGACCATAAGAAGTTCAGGAAATTTGTTTTATCATTTTTCCAATTTACCAAGCATACCGAGAATCTTGATACGTTGAAGTAAACATAACGGTCATTGCAACATCACTTGAGGCTTTAATGGTAGACATTAAATCTAAATCTATCCACACACTAACAAAACTTATTCTTCGTAGCAATATGTACATTCAGGATACAGAAACCTCTAACCACAAAATTACAATTGTTCACAAGTTGGACTCATCGGACATATCCTGCACATTATATACTATAAGGACAATAAACAAAAAAAAAATATTGGAGAACCCCCTCTTCATTAAATACCTTGTTTTTCACCTATAAAATTGTTAGAATTTACAAACGTGAACATGCATTTAACGATCAACCTCAAATATTAATAGTTGCATCCCACAGCCTTAGAATCCCATTGCGACCACCGCTGCATATCCTTTTCCTTTCCAAGTCTGAAGCAACACACCTAACCTGGATGTCATAATACGGCCAAAATCAACCCAGGAAAACGACCAATAACGAATGGACATAACAACAGGCATACAATAACATTCTCCAGCCATGTAGGCATCGTTAGCTGGCAAAAAAGTGTTATCAAGTAACTGATGCCTATTCAAATAATCAGTAATAGTTTACAGTAAGCCATAATTTCATAAAGATAAGAACAAAAAAAATTAAATTTAAGCCAGAAGAAATTGAAAGATATTTAATTATTTAATTTCAGTGCTGTATAGTTATTATCTTAAAGAAAAAGAAAAAAATTAGCTTCCGTAGGCAAGTTCTCCAAACCTAATTATGTGTATCAAAGATTAATCAACATTAACATCAACATCATCAAAGATTAATAACACCCCAAAAAATAACAGGAACTGTAGTTAAGATACTGTGATAGTAGTTACATGAAGGAAATTTGTGCACGAGCCAGGCAATAAAGTTTATCTGGGAGGCAAAAAATATCACAACCGAACAATTATCTTGAAAATTCACCAGGAAAAAAACAGAACTTAATCTTGAACAATAACTATTTTAGGGGCATGAGGAGGCAATATATACATGGAATTATATGAACAAAAGAGGCAATAAACTACATACCATAGCAACTGTTTTCTGTGGTGTTCTGTAAAGCTGCCAACCAGCCGTCTTGGACCCAGTGCCAGAAAAACCACCAAGTCTTTCTTGGGGCCGGTGAAAGAGTGACAAAGAATTATCAGCTACTCCAATGCCTAACCAGTGCTCCCCAGCATTGATAGATAATATGGCAGAATTGTGAATTGTTACATTTTTTGCACATCGTATACCTCCTGCACAGCCAATGAGTATGTTACCAGGTGATCTCGAATGCCAAGTGACTTTGCAGAGAAGAATTGCATGGGCATAACACCAACTCTAAAAAACATTCTAGCTTATGACATATAAACTTCTTATGCATTTCTTATAAAGTTGATTTGCTTTAATTTGTGCTAAGATTAAGCCATTGCATAGGTGTAGTAGAAATACAACAGATAGTATTATACAATGAGACATTTAGTTTAATGAATAACAGCAGGGTAAACTACACTAGGGAAAACTCTTTAACATATTGGTGCTTGGCCAATTGCAACCCTATAGTTTGTATTTTACCCAAATCAAACAGAAGCAAAATGTGAAGAATGAAAATATATGCAACAATGAAGAGACTGCCATACCATCATCATTTTCCCAAAAACGTAAAAGGCCATCAGTGGACCCTGGAATGGAAATTTAACATTTTAGTAAGCACTGGATATAAAAACACGGTGGAAATTTCTCTTCAAGCAAGTCCAAGAACCAACAAAATAAAAGATATCAAATGGCAGCATAGCAAAAAATTGGAGATGACGCACCTGTAATTATTCCTCTATCTAAAGAAGAATATTCAACACATAATATTGGCCCAGCATGACATGCTAAGACAGCATCACATGTTCCTCGAGAAACAGACCATATTCTTGCCGTCCAATCATCACTACCAGTAATCACAGTGTCACCAACCATTCTTATGGACCTGCATTTTGTTTTCGTATATGATCATGCATTATTTGTTTACAGTTGTAAATGAGTAAGAATGCATGTTTTTCCTTGTTTACCGTATCCATTGTGTATGTCCTGAAAGTTTATGCATCTGCTTACTAGCACGGATATCCCATATGTTTGCAACCCTGTGGTACAAGCAGCAGGTTAGACATTAGATAAATAATGTATGACAAATATCTAAATCACACAAGGAAAACTCAAGTCTCAATTTTTTTTTTTTTTTAACATACACATCTCTTCCAGCAGCAGCCAAGACTCCCACATTGTCATCATATTCCATGCATAGAACAGCACTAGAGCAACGACCAACAGTTGCAACACATCTATCTGTTCTTACATCCCACATCTTCACAGTGCCATCATGGGAAGCAGTTAACACACGCTCCCCAGAGAGCATGCGCACACAGCTGACCTACATGGTTGGTTGGCTGTCTGAATTAAGTTTCAATTATCCATTCTGTATATTTGTAACGAATTTACAACACCTATACTATTTATAGTAGAACAAACCAAATATTTTTAAAGTAAAAAATACCGGTCCATCATGGCCTTTAAGCTCTTCTAGAAGTTGAGTTGTTTGCTTATCCCACACCAAAACAGACTGATCATCAGATCCTGACACCACCTTCCCCCTATCTGAACTTATGGCACGGATGGTTCTACATTTAAAGACAGAATCAAGGTTACACATTATTACTTATTCAAAGATGTTGATAACCATACAGGAAATTTGATGAGAGAGAGAAAGAACCTAGTATGCCCTTTTAAAGTTGCCCTGAGTTCAGAACCACGAAGACTAGGATCCCAGATCTTAACCTGCATATTTGCACATGAACAGCATATCAACTCATTCTGGGTACCAGAAGGCAATGAAACAACTCAGTACCAGGTTATTCCATATGATAGATATTGAAACTTACTGAGCAGTCTGTGCTTCCACTAATAAAGAAACCAGCATCTTCACGATCACCGACCAAATCCCACACTTCTCTTTTTGTAATACAATGGAGAGTAGTAATGGCACCATTATGACCCCTAAGTATCCGAACATTGGTTTGAAGCTTTTTCTGGCCACCACTTGACACATCTTGTTTGCGAGGAGTCCCGTTCTCATTTGTAGCTAGAATTATAAAGTAGAACAAAGTGATTTGACATTTTATTGAAGAATCAAAACTTAATGATACTGGCAGTTCATTCAAGAACTAAGTACCTGAGTTTCCTCCATCAGAAGTCCATCTACGAACGTGACTAAATGAGCTGGATCTAGTTGTTATATTTCGGCTGAACATACTCTGCACCCAGTTTCTACCAACACCAGTTGCCTCAGTGGGTTGCTGGTTCTCATCTTTGGCATCTTTAGAATGTGGGGATGGCAGTGCAAGTAATAACACAGACCGTGCCTTCATTGAGGTAATTCCCCAGTATCCATTGCGTAATTGCTGAATATGAGACAAGAACCCTCTGATCTTTATCTGAATCAATCACATGAGGAATGATTCAGTAATAATTCATTATGTGAGCCCAAATTTTCAATCACACAGAATCAAGACAAATATTTAAACTAATAAATAACTATATATTGCATAAACAAAGGAGCATTCACAAGAGAGAGAACTTGTATGATTGTTATAGTGACCACTGACCATTAACACTGACTATAAAAAAACTATGTACCCCATTGCCCATAGGCTCCTTACTATACGAAGGTAAGGGGGAAAGATATTTTACACCACCTTACCCTTGCATATGCAAAGTGGCTGTTTCCGGATTCAAACCCATGACCAACAAGTCACCAAGGTACAACTTTAACACTAACTATAAAACTAAAAAAAAGTTTTATTGCAGAGACCAAAATTATAGTGTCTCATAATTTTCATGACTAGGATTTTTCCAGAGACAAAAATAGCATTAACTTACAAATTGCTTGGATCCGATGCTATTCCTCTCTGCAATTGTTTCAATCATGTACCAAGCATCATTATCAGGAAGTCCCAGCCCAGCCTTCATGAAGGCAAAGTATTAAAAACACAAAAAGATACAACTTGACTTCAATGAAATTCAAGCACATGATTAGCCAAAACAATACCATGTGTGATGCCAACACAACAAGCTGAGCTGTCACCAAAGATGCATAGTTGGCAGACCTGGTAAAAAATTGCAAATCCATAAACAAGTTGGAAATATGCAATTATTATTATAGTAATATTGCAAGTTGGTCAGATAACATTCTCATAATTATGTAACTGTATATTCTTGTAATTGTTCTTATATTTGTGACACCTAGGGATGACAAAAAAATCCATATCCGCAGGTAAAATCTGCCATGAATATCTAAATGCGTACCTGCATGTAATTTAAACAGGTTTGTTGTATGTCCATGGGAAGCACCTCCACGACTAAATTAAACAAGTAATGACTCAAGGATGAGCCTTGGTGTAATCCTATCCTTATAGGAAATCCTTAGTCTTGTCTCTCTAAGAGCTCTCATACTAATAGTTAACCCATCAGAAAAGATATTTATGAGGATAAAAGAAGATAACATTTATGAGGGCAGAAAAGATACCATAAGGTAGACAATGAGGAGTCTGTTTATAAAAAGAAACAGAAGAAAATCAAAGGAAAATTAAATGAAAAAAAAATCCTTACTTGTTTGAAGATTGCTCCATTAAATAGTCAAAATATCCTTCCCAAAATCTGCAAGGGAAGTGCATGAAATAAGTTTAACTCAACAAATTCAAGATACTGAAATCATGAAGAAATAATACATGTAATGCATACCGTAATTCCTCCCAAATAGATAAAGAGATAAGATGACGTTGGACGTAGTCCGGCACATTATTGTTATCTTTCTTATACATATCAGAAGAAACTTCAAGAGCATCTCTAATGGTCAACAAGTCATTCCGTGATGTTGCGCGATTAATAGCCGTTTTAAGCTGAAAATAAACAAATTCAAAAAGACACAAGAAAATTAAGAAATATTTTTCTTGAATTTTTTTTTACTCAATTAGAAATTAAGGGAAAAGTTATCATAATAAATATATATACACACAATTATTCATTGTCTCAAATGAAAACTTGAAAGGCAACATTGCCGTAACTGAAACCAAAGGAGTTATATTGAATTTTCTATACAAATGGGGTGATAAAATGTGTATTTAAGCCAATACTTTATACTTTGAAAGCTGGGCCTATTTGTAACTGAAAAAAGAGTAAAGATTTCAATTATGTATTACAGTGAGACAATTGAGATACTGTTGGGATACCAGTAAAGGCCAAACATAAAAATACAATCCCTAGAAATATGGAGGCAACAATAGTTTGTTGGGGAATTTTTCTATGAGGAAGGGGAAGTGAGGCAACAGGTTGCTTGTGTTAATCAAGGTAGACATGTCACCCTAGTTGGCAAGTTCACCTCAAGTTTGCTTGGCAACATATCAAGATTGCAACACCAATAAATGTCATTCACAGATTTAATAATTTCAAATTATATCCTCTCAATAACACACATGAAGGATTAAAAAGTTAAATACAAAAGGCATAACATTTTTTTACCAATTCTTTTACTGCAATAAACTGTTCTTCAGTGAGATGACAGTCCCAACCCTGGTAAAACGATCCAGCATAAGATTCATTGTACCAGATTCCAGAACAAGAAATTATAATAAAGAAATAAATAATTATCAGTGTGAGCAAAATAAAGCTACAAACCGAATGTATATGCTCGCTTATACATTCAACAAATCCACTACCGCCAATCCCCTCAGCGTCAGATTCAATCAAAGCTGCAAAATCAACCATAATCACCTTTTGACAAAAATTTTCAAGTAGGGATGCTAATATACGGGAGAGGGAGGGGGGCGGGGGTGCTTAACCAATTACATATAGTGGTTGAAGAAAAAATGTTGTTTGGAGGTGGTTTCACCCCCTTTACCCAAATATAGCCACCACCATACTGGATAATAATAATAAATAAAAAAAATGGAGTACATAAATGTAGAAAAAACTAATGGCAAGTCTTAAAAAGATTTTCAAATCTCACCTGCCATCGGAATGGGTAGATTAAGTGACAAATGGCTTCTGATGCAAGAGTTAGAAGTGAATACCTGCCAAAATAAAATACAGACTAAACAATCATTTTACAAACTGAGTTAATATATGGTCTAAATGACAAATTACTAGACAAGTAAGACAAAAGTGAGGGAGAATTATGATCAACATCAACCTGTAATATTTACTACACAACATGACTAACCACTTTGGTAATTGGTCCTTCATACTGGTTTTCCCTTAAATACTTCATGCTAGAAATATTGATAAAGTATTCCAAGGTGTAAACAACAAAATGGATCAACATATCCTTTCTGACACTGTTCCAAAGAATTGATATACAGTGGAGTCCACATGAATTCCAAATGTAAACTGTATTATCATTATGAAGCATAGGGCAAACACAGGTACAACTTGTAAAAATATATGGTAAAATTTTGCTATTAGCTTCAATGTCAACTGAGATCAACATGAACCATATGGTAGTGTAGATGGAAGTCAAGGAAATGGATCATTGCCACTGGACAGGTCAATGTTGACTAAAAAAGTAACAGGAAATTAATTCAATAGTCTTAAGATGAAAAATACTTGTTAGCTCGAAGTAAATTTCTTCTCTCAAGCAGCACTGCTGTAAAAAGTCTCAATAAGTTGTCAACATCCAAGCACTGCACCAGAGGCTGAAATGATATCTGTTCCACAAAATTTAGCACAGTTGTCAGATAATGAAGCAGAAGCAAGAAACTAATAAACCTAGGAAAAAAGATTTAGGAGACTGTACATCAGCATGGGGAAGCCAATCATTAGGTGGAGCCTCTACAGAAAGCAGACAACTCTCAATAGCAAACAAAACTCGCTCCTTTCCAGGAGTTGGCAAAGGCACACTGGACACCATATGTGCTATAACATCCCATAGAGGCTTGCTGAAATTATTGTAGAGCTGGGAACATTAAAAGCAATAGAAACACAATACAATGCTTTTTCACATTTAATCTAAAGAAAAACTTTTAGTCACATCCATGAATCCCAACTATAACAAAACTCACAGTTACATGTTCCTTTTGAAAGGTAGAAAATTATTAAACTGTGTTATATGTTGATTTTTTTAAAAGGTGAAAATAACAATACTTTATTATCTACTGTATAGAACACACAGTTACAATGTCAACAGGTGGATCCTTAAGAAAGCAGGTGAAGTTTTAGCCACTATGTATGGCACACTCACCTACTTCCGTTTGGGGAAAAACAGAGAGCAAATATTTCCTCTAGAGCACTTTTTAGTACGCGGAAACTTGGTAAGTGTGAAACCAGACAGATGCATTTGTTAGCATATGAATTTGCCTGTATCCAGTAGGCCTCTGCAATATCCTCACAAACTGGATCCCGGAAAGAAATGCAGCTGACATAAATTTTTGATCCATCACCCTCTGTATCGAATTTTTAAGTTAATATGGTATCGGAAAGTAACACCCATACAGAGAGGTAAGAATGATGGAAGCAACCAAAATATACAAAGTAATTGAAGTATCAACTCATTAGTTTAAAAAAATATGTTGAAAAATAAGAATTGTGAAAGCAACAACAGAAAAAGTGAAGTGTAAATGTGAAATGTTAAAATATTTTGCAGATTTGAAGGCCCAGAATTGCTCTTTCTCAATATATTTGTGCTACGCGTGTAGCAAGAGGTCAAAAGTAGAGGTCAGTTTATTGCTACATTATAATGTGGCTGCTTTCATTTGGAACAAGTGTTCGGTGTGGTGGATGAATATTGTATGTATCATAAGTATTCATTCACTTTGGAACAGTTTCTATCAGTTTGATTTGCTAAAGCATAATGCCCACATTTTAAGAACCTCTACTTGCCCCAGGATTTCATTTGCTCATGTCTGTATTTACAACTTCTCCTGGTACCCTGCTTGTGGCTTCTTTGAGGGACTTTCCCAATACGCAGAGATAGGGGGAGCCTTGCTGCATTCCAAACTCTTTAGTTTTCCTTGTCTTCCTTTTCTTATTTTACTGTTTTAGAGGCTCTATTTTTTAAATAAGAAAATAGATTTATTAAGAGCAAAAATAAGCTCAAAACCCGCTTCCAATAAAAATGAGAGAGGGGGATACAAATCAATTGAGCAAAACACTCTCAACATCCAACAAAGAAACCCCTCTGCAATAGTTACTACTCACTTTTTTTATTAACATGGCTGGTCAGTTAGGACCTACAAGGGCGGCCGTAAACCGTCCCAATGAAATCAAACCATAAGACATTATTACAATCCTCAGTTGCGCTATCAAACACAACAAAACGCTGCGATAGGAAATGTGCCTTGGCTGCTAAACAGTCAGTAATGCGATTCACTTCCCACACGACATGGATAATCTTAACATTCTACTGTCTTGTCATCAATCTTTGACCATACAGAATTAGACCATGGTAGGGATGGTTCAGTAAAGCTGCATCACTCATCAGATTATAAGCAGAAAGAGAATCTGTTTCCACACAAACACATTTTTATCCACTATTCCATGCTTGCTCCAATGCTGAGATTATACCCCAAATCTCAGCAGCCATAATTGAGCATGCTCCACGGCGCTGGGAGAAACCTGTCAGCCAGTAACCTACATAGTAGGGCTGGCAATTAACCGAATCAACTCGAACATAGTTTAAGACTCAATTTGACAATTAACTCGTTGAACATGGTTCACGAATCAAATGAGTTGAACTTGAGTTAAAAGTTGAGCTCATTAAATAAACGAGCTGAACTTAAGTTATATATAGTTCGATTCGAGTGGTTCCTGAACTAGCTCAATTTATATCTATCTATATATTAAATATATATCTATCTATATATTAAATATTTATATTATTAAATTATTATAATTACTTTTAATTAATTTGTATGAAATGAATAAATAAAAGCATGTAAAATGATTATAAATTTAACATATATGTATATATTATAAACACATATATTAAGTACTATATTTTAATGATTAAATTGATATAAATAATTTTTCAATTAATTTCATATTAATTTTATTTCTGCATAAAATAAATAAATTGTTGGAAAAAAAACTCAAATCTCACATCGACTAGAGATAACGCCAAGATAAAGTATATAAGTGAGAGACAACCCTCACCGTATTAGCTAGTTTTGGGATTGAGTTAAGCCTAAACCTACATTCTAAGATGGTATCAAAGTCTATCCTATATTCATTAACGGGTCATCCACCATATTATGGGAAACAATGTTGAATATTAATGAGTTGAACCAAGTTGTTCGCGAGTTTGAATCAAGTCAAATTCGAGTTTCATATCGAATTCGAGTTTAGCTAAATTCTTAACAAGCTGAGTTGAGTCGGACCGAGCTCAATTCAAGTCTCAGCACCCCAGGACACCCTGAACTTTGTCCTCCATTGCTCACTGTACCATCCACATTATATTTGACCCATCCTACAGGAGGTAGTTGCCATCCCACAGCTTGACCATGAACTATCAAGCTCTACACAAAAGAGAAATAAGAAGACCACTTTATCCCAAAGAAGCAGTAGCTCCAAGAGACTATCACTGAGAATTTCCTCACCCTCTCCCTAGCTGTACTTTACTACTATCATCTCCCATAAAATTTCCATCATTAACAAGAGACTATTACTTCATCACCATTTACTGCTGCACACATACATTGTGGTATCTCCCTAATTAACACAGCATCTCAACAAATATCTCGGTCCAGAGTATTAGAACAATTTCTAATCACATATTTATGCTTCACCAAGTAATTTAGCTAACCATCTCAGCAAGATGCTTCGATAAACAATGTCTAACTTCCTAATACACTTCCACAAAAATCAAAACAACAACTGAAGAGATAATAACGGTCGCACGCAAGCATACCGGTCAAAACAATCGGATAGCTCCGCGGAAACGAGGCAGGATCATTGGAATCAAATCCTGACGAATAGAATTCAACGCCGGAGGGTAGAACACACTGAAAGCAACAACGACAAGCATCAGACAATTCAGCAATGCAACAATAATAACACGTTGGAATGCGAAGGAAGAGATCTCTGTTTGTTGTGCTGTAATGTTGCTTACTGTGGAAAGCTGAGGCGGCGGAGGAGGGTAGAGAGTGTGATTGGGAGGAGGATACTGGTCGAGAAGAGAAGGCAGGTACATGCAACCAGTGCCATGGTACCCTTTGTTTCCGTCCATGGTTCGAATCTCGGGTCCGATCCCGCACATCACGAAGTACTCGAAGATTCGAGACATTTCTTCTGGCGATGGCGATGGCGATGGCGATGGCGAATCGAAGAGATGTTTTTTCAGATTTCTTCCCCTTTCCCCTCTCCGAAACCCGAGAGAGAAGGGGTGCTCCGAGATCTGGCTCCGATTGGTAAATTTGAATGTGAATGTGAATTTGTTCGACTTTTAACTTGGATTTCTGAAATGAGGGAGTTTGTTTTGTTAGTTTTGTTAGTTATGATTTTTTGTAGCCAAATGCAAACCAGGTGCTCAGGCGCTGAAAATGCATGTTTTTTTTTTCCAGTTCAGGGATTCATTGGGTAAACAAAGAAAACTGAGCGAGAGAAGTAAAAAACATGAAATGAAAATTATTAGTATGTAATGTACCCAGAAATAAAATAAAATAAACATTAAACTTCAATTCATAGCTAATGGTTATGTTACTGAAACGATGTTTGTGAAACTTGAAATATTGTCATATTTATTTTTACTAAAGAGTTAAGATGAGAGAAAAATACTAACTTAATATTAATTATTTTCTTTAAAGAATTAATTTATCTTTTATTATACAGAGAGAAAGAAAAAAAAAACACTGCACAATAACTGTCCATAGTTATAGGAATTATTGTAAATTGCTAACACTTATTTGACGCCTCCCAATTCCAAACCATATTTTGAAATTCATATTTTGCCTTTTTGTAAAATTTGTCTCTCTTGTGTTTATATTTGGTCGAAACTCATGAATTTAACAAGAGTCATGTATCACCGATATCCGCATTCCCCAAGACACTCCTTTCTTTCAAGATAGGAGGTATGTTAAACTTGGATAAGATTTTTTGTTTTGCATCGAATTAAACTACATGTTCTACCGCTTTCTAATCGATAGGCTTTCTAGCGAACCTATTTTGCTAACAAGAAGGATATGAAATAAATAACTATGTTTATCTTCGCTTAAAAACTCTAAACACCCTATATATAGTAAGACATATTCTCGAAACTAGATTCACTTTTTTTATTTTTGGCGATTAACCATCTTATAATATTTTTATCATTTATAGATATAAATATAAATATAATCATTACTCTTTTTTGTTTCCCTTTGGTACATTTGATACCTTGTATCAATGAAGATGTTTTCTTTACTACTTTAAAATAACAATTTAATGTTTAGTTTTTTTACAACATGTATAAATGTAGGTGTCACCCGTGCATATCTACCGGAGTGGTACTAGTTATTATAAAATTAAAGCCATTATTGTTATTGTATAATCTTTTAGTGTTATTGTGTAGTTTTTTAAGCTCCAAAAAAAAAAAACAGAGCTCATATTCCTTCTATTATCTGTTTATGCGTATAGGAATTAATTTGTTTCAAACAATAAATTGACTCAAATTGTTATACCACTAAAATAATTTTATAAATTCATTACAATAATTATAATATTATATACTATATTAATAATAATAATTTTTATTAATAAAATATTGTTATTAATTAGATCAGTCCATCAAATTTAATAACTTTTTAAGCCTAATGACCTGACTTATTAAAAAAAATACTTCTTAACAAATTTGAGTAAGTTCTTTTTATTAAACAGATCATGTCCTAGGCCTCTAACTGGCAATCCAATTTACCTTCATCCAACTATTGGTAAAACCCAAACACCACTTGCTAAGACACACTTTAAATAGCCGTAATTTTAATTTCCAAGCCACACATCGAATGTCACTTCTCGTGAAACTTGATGTTTTTATACCTTCAACTTCAAGGGTCATGAGATTTGGTACAAACTTTTATATTTATATAGATGACTTCTCTGGATATACTTGAACATAGTTTGTTGCACACAATTATGACACATGATGCATCAATACCCAGTTAAAATTAAAATATTCATTGGTTGGATTAATGAAATTTGTTTCTAAAAATAAAATAAAATAACTATTTATTTTAATTAAAAATTGTTTAGATAAATACATTAGAAAAACATAAACTTTTTATTTTATTAAAATAAAGGTTTTTTATAAACAAACTCACTTTTAATCTCATAATTAACTCTCTGGTGTTGGTGAAGACTGATTGAGCGGAACGATGAACATTTTGCTAAAGTCAACGGTGCACCGTGCTTAAGAGAAGCAGAAGCAATCTCTTCTTCCCTGAATCATATGATCGATCAAGCATGTATCCTTCAATCCACCTTCTTCTCCTCCTCCTCCTCCTTTCAACCTTCATAATTTTCATTCTCTCCATCATCTTCCTGCGTCGTAATCAGAGCAACGATGGCCCGCCAGGTCCACCAGCCTTGCCGGTGATCGGTAACCTGCACATGCTGGGGAAGCTTCCACACCGCAGCCTGCAAGCCTTGGCCCATCGATACGGACCCATCATGTCCCTACGCCTCGGACAGGTCCCACACGTGGTGGTCTCCTCCTCAGAGGCCGCAGAAGACTTTCTAAAAGCACACGACGCCGTTTTCGCGAGCCGTCCCAGGCTCGAAGCCTCCAAGTACTTCGGCTACGGCTCCAAGGGCTTGGCGTTCTCGGAGTACGGTCCCTACTGGCGCTACATGAGGAAAGTGTGCACGCTCCAGCTTCTGACCGCCTCAAAGGTGGACTCCTTCGCTCCTTTGAGGAAGAGGGAGATGGAGCTGGCCGTGAAGTCGCTCCAAGAAGCCGCTGCAGCGACAGAAGGCAAGGTCGTTGTGGATCTTAGCGAGGTGGTGCACAACGTTGTGGAGGAAATTGTGTACAAGATGGTGTTGGGGTGTAGCAAGCATGACGAGTTTGATTTGAGGGGCTTGATTCAGAATGGAATGAATCTTACTGGCGCGTTTAATCTAACAGATTATGTGCCTTGGCTTCGAGCTTTCGATCTTCAGGTATATAAATAACTCAACCACACTTGCGTTGCAAATATCTTTTCTTTGCCTTATGCAGTAAGTTACTGGTAAGCCAAATAGACCTTTCCACAAAGTTAAAATCAATTTATTCACATCACTTTTATACAAACTCTTTCATTTTGTTGGAAGTGTACAAGTTTGGAGAAATTATTCATAGAGCCCAGGTCCTATCGGTCAAGTCTAGCTCTTTCATTTTGTTGGAAGTGTACAAGTTTGGAGAAATTATTCATAGAGCCTAGGTCCTCTTAGTCAAGTCTAGCTGTGTAGGCTACAGGTAGAAATAGGTCATATTGTCTGTTAGAGGGTAAGACTTGACCTATTTATTAAAAAGATTAAATTTAAATTTTTTAAAAAGTTTTTTTAATTCAAAAGATCATATTATAGACTTTAAAAAAAGTCCATTAAATCTAAATAGTAGATTTATCTAAATTATAATTTTTAATATTATATTTATTAATTTATAACTTATAAGATAAGTATGTCTATTATGTTGATTTTTTACTTTTAATTATTTGTTCTAATTTAATAGGTCTTGTATATAGGCCTTTAGGTTATACCATATTTTTATGCAGACCATATTCAAACCTTAATAAATTATTTTTAACCGATAATAAATCAAACTTATGTTTAGTGATTAGACCCACCAAAATCTGGCCTGACCTATATCTACTGTGTAGGTTTTGTAATTTCTCCTATAACATGAAATTAAGTTCAAAATGATTTCTCCTCTAAGTTTTTATGAACTACAATCAAGGTATATTAAAATATTTTTGTTATATTGCATAAAAATACTAGGGTCATATTCTATAATACACTTTTTTTTATTGGTTAAAATTTATTAAAAATCACAAAATTTAGTAAGTTTTACATCTTATTTAATGACTTTCTGTTTTGATTTTGTAATTTTGAATATATTTTAATCAATAAAAGAGTGTGTGTATGGAGGATTGTGTTAAAGAGTATGTTACTAGCACTCCTCTATATTATACTCTACTACTTTTGTTCTTGTATATAAGAGATTTTCAATTAATTCACATCTTTTAGAAAAAGTAATTAATTTATTTAATCACATAAAATTTATCAATAATTTATACTACTCTTCCAAGATTATCCTTTATTTCTCTCTCCACTTAATTTTTTCTCACATAATTAATTAATGTGTCTTCTTTTATTTTTCAAACCTAATAAAAGAGAGTGTAATTAATTAAGGATATTATAGAAAATAAATAATTAATGCACCAAAAGAAGATTTTATATAACTGGACAAACAATAAAGTAAAACAGGTCTTATATATAGTGACGAAGCTAGTAACTTCTAAAATCTCTACCCACTCAAACTGGTATAGCCTTGAAACAATTTAATATCTATTGAACTCTCGGTTTAGCATTTGGATTTGATTTACAAAATTGTCACTTTGGAAAACATTACTCACTTTAATCTTCTTTTTTACCGCCAAACAACCATAGAAAAGGAAGTAGAAAAAGATTTAAATGAATGAATTTTGACAAGTTTGGAACTGAAGTGATGATGGGACTTGTTTAAATCTTGGGCGAGCTATACCAAGATTAATTTTTACACTTTTTTTTTTCTGTTATTCAACATTTATTGCAAAGTCTCTATTACATGCTTGGTAATCCCTCAACTTGATAAAGATTAGAAGCAGGACTTGAGCGAGTTGCTCTTTGCAAGGGAGCTACTTGTCCTGACTTTTAGCATGAAAATTCATTGTTATTTTCAATCTCTATAAGTACTGTAACTTGTTGTTATCAGGGATTAAATCGAAGTTACAAGAGAATTAGTAAAGCACTTGACCAAGTTATCGAAAAGATAATCAAGGAGCACGAACACGGTTCAGATGTACAAAATGAACAGCACCATAGACATGGGGATTTCATAGACATATTACTCTCGCTGATGCACCAGCCTATCGATCCTTATGATGAACAAAATCACATCATTGATAAAAATAACATTAAGGCTATACTCTTGGATATGATTGCTGGGGCATTTGAAACTTCTGCAACTGTTGTAGAGTGGACATTTTCCGAGCTCCTAAGGCATCCAAGAGTGATGAAAAACCTTCAAGATGAGCTGGATAATGTGGTTGGGAGGGACAAAATGGTGGAGGAAAATGATTTGGCAAAGTTAAGTTACTTGGATATTGTGATCAAGGAGACCTTGAGATTATACCCTCCTGGACCATTAGTCCCCCGAGAGTCAACAGAGGATGCTATGGTTCAGGGTTATTTCTTAAAGAAAAAATCAAGAATCATCATAAACATATGGGCAATGGGAAGAGATCCAAAGATATGGTCTGATAATGCTGAAGTATTTTATCCAGAGAGATTCATCAATACCAATTTAGACTTTCGAGGACTTGACCTCCAATATATACCATTTGGTTTTGGTCGAAGGGGATGCCCTGGAATACACTTAGGCTTAGCAACAGTTAAAATTGTTGTCGCTCAATTAGTACATTGCTTTAGTTGGGAACTTCCAGGAGGTATGACCCCAGGTGAGTTGGACATGAGTGAGAAGTTTGGCCTCACAATACCAAGAGTCAACCACTTGCTTGCTGTGCCCAAGTATCGTCTTTTCAGGGAAGCTTGTAATGAATCAAAATGATTTTAGTTTGAGGTAAAACATTATATGGTTCCAAACTATAATTTAGTTGTCCTACTTTTCTCTTTCATAACTTTTTTGACAAGTCAATGCAATACACTTGTAAAATATATTATTGTCGCACAAAATATATATGGATGAAGTATACTGCTTCTTGAGGCTTCTGCCACCGTGAAACACCCACTTTCATCGCTGCTACTGTATAATTAAACGTTTTCCTGCCAAGTTTTGGTTAGTGATTCTACATGCTTTCTACTTTTGGATTCATTTTGTGCATTTTCTACTTTTGCATGTGAACTGTTTGAATGCTTGAATCTGGTTGATATTCATTGCTTTTGTGAGTTCATCCTCGATTTAATTTTTAACAATGTCCGTGTTCCAGTACTCGTTTGGTTACTGATTACAATTCCTACATATTTTCATGCCCTGATGATTTTCCAGTATTGCTTCTTTACTCATTTACACTGATTCGCTCTCTAGGAAAATAGTGGACTGAGAGCTTGGATTATGATTTAGCAGACTTGGATGCCGACTGAAATGCCTTCCACTGTTCAACAGTTTTTGGCTTTGTCTACTGTTTTTGCTTTTGGTGGTTAGAGGCATTTTCATTTTGTTTTTTGCTTTGTTTATATCTTTCTCATTTAGTGAAGGCATTCTAAAGAGCAGACAACAACTAGTAATAGAGTTAGCATATTATTTATATATATATACATATATATATATATATATATATATATATTGTGCTGTGCTATATATATATATATATTGTGCTGATAAGGAGGCCAACTTTTTCCACAATCACCTATATGTAATTTTTCCTGTGTAGGATTTTCCTTTTCACTAGTAAGTTCTAGCTGATGATATCATAGAATTGTAGAAGATGCTGACGAAATAAAATCAAATTTTTGGTGAGAGTCTTATTGCTCATTCTCTAGATGCCTCACTAATTGAAACTTGAAAGTGGTATTTTGTTTTCAAAAGTTCATTTGTATGAGAAGGCTGTAAGAACCAGTCTTGAAAATATTTCGAAGTCTTATCTGCATCATTCTTGTTCTGATATAGCTAGAATCTCAACAGCGGCCCATATTAGGGGTAGGCAAGTTTTCATGGCCTTCACTTTAGTATAAAGCTTCCGCTGGGTTGAAAATCCTTGCCCACGAGGGGAAAAAATGTAGCTTCATTGCAATGTACTTATTGTTGGAAAAAAGATATTAATTTTTCCTTTCAGGACCTGTTATGAATGGTCTTGCACAAGCAAAATACTTTATGCACAAACAATAATTATGCAAGTAACACAACACAATTTTTAACGTGAAAAACCTTCTCAATGTGAGAAATAAAAACCACGGGACCGATTTCGGAGTCCACCCAAATTATTCAGTATCAATAAAGTGAGATTACAAAAAGATTTCAACAACCATTACAATCAACAAACAACTTCAACAAAAGTTGTACCAAACCATCACAAGAGGTAAACATACAAAATATGCTTTTGTACGAAATTAATTTCTACCACCGGAAAAAAAAAATAACAAATCCCAACGGTCAAATTGACTTATTGCAAAAGAGGAACACACTGACCAAATTTGAGGACAATCCAACGGTTAAGCAAAGAGATAACCGTTTCTCAATATTACTGCTCGAAACAAGATAGAACAGAGCAGGAATTCTGATAATCTCTATTTGCAGTTGAAATAATCCCTCTTGAAAACACACCAATGAATGATCCGAACGGTCAGAATGTAGAAACCGATTTTAGTAACCTTTCCTCAAAGTTTGAACGCAATCCAACGGTTAATGTGAGAGAAATGTCCCTTGAAATAACGCTGCATGCTTCAGAAAACAGATTCAGAACCAGTTCGGTTTGGGAATTTTTTGTGATGCTACAAGCCTCTATTCAAGAAACCAACCGTTAGATATGAATAGTGATGAGTCACAAACTTTTTGTAAAATTTTCAGCAAAATCTAACGGTTAAACAAGGAGAACGAGAAAATTGAAGGATGACAGTTTCTGCCCTTCTCAACATGCGAATTTTTTAATGTTTTCTTTCTCCTCTCCTTTTTCTCTCTCTTATGGTTTCAAATTAACTGTCAACTTCTCAAATAAAAGTAACTGTTGACCTATTAAAAGAAGAAACCCTACTATTTCCTTATTGGGTTGGACTTGGCTTGGGATTCAAACCCAACACTTATATCAATATTCCATCATCAAAACTATATTCGCCAATTACACTTGATGGTTTTCTTAATCCAAAAGTCGAATGAACTTGAATGACACGCTTTAGGAATCCTAGCAGCAAATTATAGTCTGTGTCTGAACAAGCCATTTTAATTGGTTGTGATTTCTAAGATTATGTCAGAACAGAAGCAATCTCAATTATTAACTTAATTAGCCTAAAACCACACTGTTTTGTAGTGAGCCAAGCATCATCCACTCAAGTTTAGCTCCAGCATAAAGAATCACAGTACTACCAAATTTGTTGGCTATGAAGTGTTCATATCAGAACCCGCATCTATAAGATCCTTTATACCACATGATAGTTTATTAGCTTGTAATTATTAGATAAACAAAACAACAGATAGCTTACCGGGGACTAAAGACATCTACATAAATTTTATGTAGATTGAACAGTAAATGACCTGGGAACATGACTTGTCAGTTTTTCATGAATATGGTTGATTCTGAAGATCAGTTTATCAGTAGATTCAGTTTTGTTTCATTCTCCCTTCTTTTCCTAAAACAAATATTTCATTTTTAAGAAATTGGAAAAAATTGAAATTTCTTCATATAGCTTCCTTTTTTTACATTGTAAGCAAGATTTACCTAACTACATGTTTAAGTAGTTGTTATCTCTTAGGTTTGGTCTATGTCCTCCGAAGTTGCTTCTTAATCATTGTTCTCTTTTCTTAATAATATTTCAGAGGTGTCTATGTTTGTTTCATGGTTGAGGAGTGTAAACCTAATTGGGATTGCTACGATCTTATCACATTAGCTCTCCTCCCTTTTGTTAAAAAATATATATTAATCTCACATCCTACAATATCCTCCAAGATTTATTAAAATTTCACTAAATTTTCAACTTTTAAATTTTTAATTTCATATCTTAAATTTATAATAAACTCTTAAATAACTTTTACATCAATAATAATATGTGATTGTATACCAGTATAAAAATATTACTTTACATAATCATTAAACTTTAATTAAAAAATGAATAAAGATACTTGCATATCAACATGTCATTAATATGAGTATTAAGGTAACATGTTAAAATTACTTATTCATGAAAGAGTATATTTTACATTAAAAATGACTAATCAAATTTATGATAATTGTATGTGCAACGTACGTCCTACTCAAGTGAAAAGTGCAGCGTGCTTAAGCATGCATGTGTGCTTCAAGTTTGAATCAATCATGTGTGTTTCAATCCTCCTCGTCTTAATTTTAGCCTTGGTATTCATTTTGTGGACCATAATCTTACTGAGTAGCAGAAAAGAAAGGAAACTAGATGGGGAGAGACGACGGAATCCACCAGGCTTTCCGGTAATCGGCAACCTTCACATGTTGGAGAAGCTCCCACACCGCACCCTTGATGTCCCTCCAGCTAGGAGCCTAGGATGGTGGTCTCATCCCCAGATGCTGCAGAGCAATTCCTGAAACACGTCTTCTGTTACCACGTCATGAACCTATTCTAGATCTTCAGATAATATACTCCTGTACCATTAGCCCCCCGAGACTCAATTAAGGATGCTATGGTTCATGGTTATTTCATAAAGAAAAAATCAAGAATCATCATTAGTTTATGGGCAATAGGAAGAGACTCTAAGATATGGTCTGATGATGCTGAAGTATTTTATCCAGAAGGATTCATCAATAACAATTTAGACTTTCGAGGATATGATTTCCAATTTATACCATTCGGCTTTGGTCGTAGGGGATGCCCTGGAATACACCTAGGCCTAACTACGGTTAAACTTGTTCTTACTCAATTAGTGCATTGCTTTAATTGGGAACTTCCAGGAATAATGACCCCAGATGACTTGAACATGAGCGAGAAATTTGGCCTCTCAATACCAAGAGTCAAGCACTTGCTTTCTGTGCCAAGGTATCGTCTTCCCAGGAAATTAAGCTTGTAAGGAATCCAATTGATTCTAGCTTGGAGTATCAAGTAAAGTAGGTAATGCAGTGAAGAAAAATAAATGATATAAAGAAAAATATATCATAGGAAGAAACTATCTCATTTAATGTACTCTTTGTAAGGCACTTGTAATAATACTTATATTATTGTTGCACAAAATATATACATGCTTGATCTGTGATTTCTTTTTCCATGTCAATGTAGTATACATTACTAAATCGCTGAGATTTTTAACTTTCGGAGTATACTCAGTAGATTAAGAGAGGTTACAATATTTACATTCTAAATCAAGATGACTAAACCAACAATATGTTATATGTTGACTGACTAAACCAATTTGATAGTTAATTTATGCTTCCATAATGTGGCGGTAGATCTATAGTTAATACTTTAGCTAAAAGAAAAATATACAAACGGTTTTTATGCATTACTCGGAGAGATTTGTATAACTTTTTAAAATAAAAAATGTAGAGACGTTAGTTATTTGCTGTAGTTTTAAAGATTGCTGTAGAAAAATATGAAAACGGTTTTTATGCATTACTAGCAAATTTCATCAAAATTTCAACCAGTACGTTCAATTAACACCCGCATCCTCGGATACAAAAGTGATCTCATTACAACCAATCCACATTCCACAGAGGATGGGAACGAAGTTAGCAACCCTCCAAAGTAACATACACAGAATCAGACTCAGTGATGCATATTCTAATTTAGGAGCTCTACTCTGCAAGGTTATGCTTGACTTGACATAAGCCAGTGCATGTTTCAGTCCTTGAATTTGAAGCAGTTACACAACCTGGTCCAGAATCCACGAGATGCTACTGGTGCTTGTTGCTCAAGTGGATCAACAAAATTTGCTACTTCACCTAATTCCTCAAATGAATCCACCAGGTTTTGAAGCCTTGCTACAAATTCAATAAGAAGCGACGTAAATGTTGTGAGAGATAGCGAACTAGCACTTTCGTAAGTTTTTGATTCTTGACCCTCTTTGGCTACGGGATTTGATTTGTTGTAAATATGAGCAGGCCAAGATATCTGTTTCCTGAACATGTTTTGAGAGGCATCGGTTGCAGGCTCAGCAGGGTTATCACCTAGGCTTACATTTCCTTCCCAAGTATTTGGAACTTGAACTGTTCTGAGATCAAGTACTGCTTCACTAAGAGACTTGTACTCAAGAAATTTTCTTTCCTCATCCATGTTAAAGAGGCCTTGTTGTTGAGGAGCAGTCTCCTGATCCTCTCTTGGGCGGTTTCCAATTTCCCAGTTCTCGGAGTTGACAAGAAGGTAAGATTTTTTATCAATCTTCTGTTGCAATTCCTCTGCTGCCTCGTGCACTTCATACAGCAAGTCTCCCGGATCTAGTTTCTCCATCTTTTTAACTTTGTTTCCAAGTTCACGTAACACTTTTGCCCCTTCACAACCTACCCTCTGAAGCTCACTGCGGAAAACTAGTCTCTTCTCAGCTGGGGCCTATGTATCATAATTCACAAAAGGATTTTCAATACACACAAAAATATCTAACAATTGGAAACATTCTATATCTGGACAAAAAAAGTTGGTTCATTTGGAATGCCATGATCGTGATGCTGTTAGTTTGAGAGTTTGAAGACCACGACATTAATCTCAAGGAAAAAATAAAGGGCTGAGATTTTTTGTCACAAATCCCGTATGCCTGATGAAAAGTAGGTGGGGAAAAAAAAAACTGATACAAGGGCTGTGGAACCTGGAATAGTATTTGGCACCAATACCCAGTAATATTGATATGATATAAAGATTGCTTCACAACAGAAAGACAAACGAATTGCCATGATAAAAGCTTCATTTAAGCAATGGCTATTCAATATTCATCTGTCTCGTCATAATGAAAAACAAAAGTTTCAAGGCTGTCTACCAACAACCATTGCCAAAAAGTTCAGACAATAAATACCTGTATTTCAGAAAGTATGCATCCATGCATGGCCATGACCATAAATGCGCAATGCCTTAGAGCCCCACTTAATTTCACATAATTCTTCCATGGATATCTGAGCATTTTGTAACGACCATGTGGTGGTTCCCAGACAGCAAATCCCATCTTCAATCACCAGCACGTGAGAATGAGTCAAAATGATGAACTGCATATATTCATAAACCAGAGAAAAAAGTGGACAATACCAGTGAATCCTCTTTACTTGTAGATTCTACAACCGATCTGTAGCCATTGTAAACTGGGTCATCAGAAGCTTGGTAAGTAAGAATTTTAGATGGCACCTTCTTATATTCAACACACTGAAGGTAATGATTGACAACACCTGAAAAGAAAAAAAAGAAAGAAAACAAAAACTCAACAAAATTATACAAGCAAGTTTGAGAAGCAACAAACTGAATGGTAGTAACTGGAAATGAAATGTGATGATGTAGAATACCTTCCAAAGATGTTGCAACACCCATGAAATTTTTTGTGACAAGATTATGCAGATCCTCACCAGCCCAGATGGGGTATATACAGATATTTATTCCCAAAGATACAGCAGCACCAAGTGCAATGAGTAAAAATCTATTTATAGCTGTATCAACAAATTCCCCTGTTCGATACCCAGATACAGTAATGAAGCAATAGGTGATCAAGAACACGCGGAACCCATATTCATAAGGCTTCAAAGTAGGGTATAGCTTTGCATAGGTGGCACAAAATCCTATGAATCACAAAGCTAGTCAGAACATTCGTGTGGATATAACATAAGATAAGAAAGGAAAGTGATTGTGAAAGCATACCTACAGTGAAGATGCTTATAATAATTAAAAGTTCCTCCCATTCTCCAGCCAATTCTGATAACTCTGCCATCCCCAGAGCAAGTCCTCCAGCTGACAAGGTCCCCAATCCTCTGTTAAACCCTTTGCTCAGAGTTGCCCCTGCATTAAGTGATAGACCCAATGGAAAACATGAAAAAGGAATAGAATTTATTGAACCCAATGGAATATACAATTAAAGCGGTGGCCCAACAGGTCAATTATTTAATTAGTTTTGTGCTATCTATATTCTGTCCCCATAAGAATGGCCCCATCAAAATACTACGAAACTTTATTAATTAATAAAGTTGAACATCACCTATATACCTATGGTGAATTCAAAGACAACGACGACAGTTAGAATGGCCCAGACGGAGTAGCGGCTCATATCTTTGAAGGGTGGTTCTTTGAGAAAAATGAGAAAGGAAATAAGGGTCAAAGCAAGTCCCATTTTTGCAGAGAAGATTATCTTCCTTGGATCAGACCGACCCATCTCCCACGCCTTCTCAGCCACGCGTTTCACACAGTTCCGCTTCGACCACCACCAGCTGCGTTCTTCCTCTTCCTCCTCCTGCCGCATCTTCGCCGACAGAAGCCTCTCCTTCTTCTCCGCCAATCCGCGACGGAACGACCCCGTTTTCGCCAATTTCGGACCCATTTTCAGTCCCTATCCAATGCTAATGTTGTTCTGTTTAAGAATTACTAACATGTGATGTGAGTGACTGTGTGTGTGGAATAGATATAGATATGTAGACAAAAACGTTGTCAGGCAGGTTTTTGCGTTGAATGGTGGCTCGTGATGGCTGGCTGGCCGTACTGCGTTATTTGCATCCGCACAAAAGCTTTATTATATTATTTTTGTTTACTGTGTCGTAATTCTTTTGTTTTCTTTCGGAACGAAAATGGAGAGGGTTACGAGTTACTACAAGACATGACATCATTCTGACAAGCAAAGAACAGACCAGAATCGAATGCCTGACTTCTGCGTCGTTTAGAATTCGACACGTGATAGGATGAGCCCCAATTCCCGTCGATAACAAGAACTGCGTTCTATCGGGAATCCGCTATTTTTGCTCTTTCTCGTAGGCGGCTGACTATTGAAGACTTTAGCAAAGACATGGATACTTGTTTATTCATAAAAATAGAAGAAACTCATATTAGATTTAGGTTGTCCTTGCTTCAGCGTGGAAGGTAAAAATAAGACAAATTTTCTAATTTCATGTAGGATTTACACATTTTATATTATATTTTAATTTAAAAATTTCTTTTAATTTTATCATCTTTATTTTTATCATAATTCAAGCACACCCTTATAATTTCTTTTGCATATAGAAGAAAATAAAGGAATTAAAAGTAAGTTAAAAAAGTATGTGAGACATAAAAAGAAGGAAAATACACCAGAAACATAGGAGAAATTGATGTTTTCGGTTTAAGAAAAATATAATGAAAATCAATAAAATAAAAATTAAAAAATGCAACAAGTTAAATTTTCTAGGGTTTTAATTTAATTATGTAAACTCACAATTTTGACAATATTTATCGTTAATCGAATTTTAGACCTCTATAAAACCAAATTTTGCATTTAGTAAGTGTTTAAATCATCTTAAATGCTATCAACTATTCCCTCCGTTCTTAATTATAAATCTACTTAAAACCAACTCTTACTAATTTTTTAATGATTCACATTTTTTTCACATATTTCAGCATTATTTTACAAAAAAATAAAAAAAAATGGGTCTCAAACTTGGCCCCTTAGCTTAACAATCAAACGATGTACGAACTCTAATATCTCTTCATTGCTTCTTTTTTCCTTCCATTCCTCTCCTTTTCTACTCAACCAAACATTTGAAGATCATACGTGTGATTGTGTTAAAGGATAGCTCTATTGAGTGGACATAGACTAAGGTCACCAGGTGTTGCCTTGAATGGTGGCTCGTTATGAGCAGCATAGTACTTCATTATTTAAATACTATAAGTGACAACAAGTAATAGGATAAAACGTGCAATTTTAACTATTTTGATGTCATCAATTATATTTTTATTCTTGTAAATGTTCTAATTTTTTATTTGATCCCTATAAATAATTTTGTTTAATATTGCTTCATAATCTATGAAATAATATAATTTTGATTCCTACTATTAACTTTATTATATTAAGTGATGATAGCTAATTTGAAAAAATAGGATAACACAGATCTTAGATCTTAGTATTATCTAGAAATTCAAATAACTTGTTGGTAGTCGATTACAATAAACACTGGATAGGTCACCTCCAGTGTCAAAGTCACTCCTTGACCAACAATGACCAATACACTACCTAAAAAATTAGTAAATAACTAAAACACTACCTAAAAAATAATATTTGTAGTTATTGAGTGGTAGGAAATTTTTTTAAATAATTATATATACTTATATAATTAATTAGAATTAAAAATAAAATTTGACATTGTCTGAAAATAAAATTTGACACTACTTAAAATTTAGTATGGACTAAAAATTTTTAGTGGCTCCGCCACTAGTCACCTCTTGACTTGAGCACCTCTTGACTTGAGCATCACAGTATTTTTATAAGTATCACGTCCATCCGTTCCAATCTCATGCACCATCATATCTCGGTGGAGAGTATCTTGAATTTTTGTAGGTCGCAATACAACCAATCTATATTCCACTTAAGTTAGCATCCTTCCAAAGTAATTTAGAATCAACAATGCAAATTCTCATTTAGTCGATCCACTGCAAGATGGTGCTCTTGACATGAGCAAGTCCATGTTTCAATCCTTAAATTTCAAGTTGACATAAGGAAGAGTAAACCATATATTTCAGTCCTTGAATTTGCAGCAGCAGTTAAACAACCTGGTCCAAAACCCGTGAGATGCTATTGCTACTGGTGCTTGTTGCTCAAGGGGGTCAACAAAGTTTGCTACTTCACTTAATTCCTCAAATGAATCCACCAGGTTTTGAAGCCTTGCTACAAACTCAATTAAAAGCGATGTAAATGTTGTTAGAGATAGTGCACTAGCACTTTCGTAAGTTTTTGACTCTTGTCCCTCTTCGGCCTCCGATTTCGATTTATTGTAATAAATATGAGAAGGCCAAGATATCTTTTTCCTGAACATGTTTTCAGAGGCACCGGTTGCAGGCACACCAGGGTTATTGCCTAGAGTTACATTTCCTTCCCAAGTATTTGGAACTTCAACTGTTCGGAGATCAAGTACTGCTTCACTGAGAGACTTATACTCTAGAAATTTTCTTCCTTCGTCCATGTTAAAGAGGCCTTGTTGTTGAGGATCACTCTCTTCTCTTGAGTGGTTTCCAATTTCCCAGCTCTCTGAATTGACAAGAAGGTAAGATTTTTTATCGATCTTCTGTTGCAATTCCTCTGCTGCCTCGTGCACTTCATACAGCAAGTCTCCACGACCTAGTTTCTCCATCTTTTTAACTTTGTTTCCAAGTTCACGCAACACTTTTGCTCCTTCAGAACCTACCCTCTGAAGCTCACTGCGGAAAAATTGTCTCTTCTCAGCTGGGGCCTATGTATCACAAAAGCAAGTTCAGTACACACGTATAAATAAAACTTGGTGTATTTTACATCAAAACTTGTTTCTAATAAAATAACTCGGGAAAACAGGCAAGAAAAAGTAAAAATGAGAAATAGAAAGTGTTATCTTGGTAACCTACAAAAATATCTAACAATTGGAAACCTTCTCTGTCTGGACTCTGGAGGGAGAAAAAAGTTGGTGCATTTGGATTTTGGAATGCCATGATCATGCACATATGCTGAGTGTTTGAAGACATTTGGCCCAAGGAAATATAAAGAGCTTTGTCACATGACCTGAATGTATGATGAAAATTGAAAAGATCTCCCTTCTCAATCACTTTTTTTTCATTTCTACAACAAGACTAGAAGACCTTATTTACCGGATCTGAGCAGATTGATATTATTTATCAAGTAATTATTATTGTTTACTGATTTAAAAACTATTATTAATAAGTGAAAATTATTGTCCTCATCCTAGGATCGACCATAAATTTGGTCCCTAAACTTGGGAGGAACTACATGTCCATTTCAAAGTTATAATGGCAGTAGAAATCGGGAATGTCACTGAAAATGACATAAAGGAACTAAATAGCAAATGGGTCTCATAGACACTAAAAATGTATTTTGACCAAACTTGTAAAATGATATATGCCCACTTAATATAGACCACTTCCTAATAAAATAAAAGAAAAATGAATTCGGGTGACTATTCAATACTCGATAATGAAAAACAAAAGTTTCAGATGTTTTCTACCGACAACCATTTAAGAAGAAGAAATGTTCACAGACAAGAGGTACCTGTATTTCAGAAAGTATGCATCCATGCATAGCCATGACCATAAATGCACAGTGCCTTAGAGCCCCACTTAATTTCACATAATTCTTCCATGGATACCTAAGCATTTTGTAATGACCATGTGGTGGTTCCCAGACAGCAAATCCCATCTTCAATCACAAGCATACGACTGAGTCAAAAATGAGGATAAACATATATAATTATGAACCAGATAAAACTATAGCTATAGTAGACAGTACCAATGAATCTTCTTTACTTGTAGATTCAACAACTGATCTGTAGCCATTGTAAATTGGGTCATCAGCAGCTTGGTAAGTAAGAATTTTAGATGGCACCTTCTTATATTCAACACAATGAAGGTAGTGATTGACAACACCTGAAGGGGAGAGAGAGAAGCTCAACAGAGTAATCGTGTTGGGGAATATGTATGGCTAACATCCTATCCATCATAAAGCATTCTTTTTTATTTCATTATCATATTTATTATTCGATTAAATAGTTAATTTGACAATGTTCTCGATTAAAATCTGAGACTTGTTATCATGATAAATATTATCAAAGTAAAAAAAACAAGTCTTTTATAACTTTAACCTAAATTGTTGTTGCGTAAAAAAAACTTAAATTATTATTGATTCTGATTATTATGAATAGAACATCATTAATCTACATAAATTAACATATATATAATGGTTTTTACTGGATAAAGATTGATATATCTCATTTACATTAACTTACTTATATTGATGATGCAAATGTGAATGTTATCATTATTTATTATATTTTAATTCTAGATGTTTGAGAAGCAACAAACTCAATGGTAGTAACTGGAAATGAAATGTGATGATGAAGAAAATATTGTAGAATACCTTCCAAAGATGTTGCAACACCCATGAAATTTTTTGTGACAAGATCATGCAGATCCTCACCAGCCCAGATTGGATATATGCAGATATTGACTCCCAAAGATACAGCAGCACCAAGTGCAATGAGAACAAATCTGTTTATAGCTGTATCAACAAATTCCCCTGTTTGATACCCGGATACAGTGATGAAACAATAGGTGATCAAGAACATGCGGAACCCGTACTCATAAGGCTTCAAAGTAGGGTATAGCTTTGTATAGGTGGCACAAAATCCTACAATGAAGGTGCACATAATGATTATAAGTTCCTCCCATTTTCCACCCAATGTTGATAACTCTGCCATCCCCACAGCAAGTCCTCCAGCCAACAAGGTCCCCATTCCACCGTTTACCCCTTTGCTCAGAGTTGCCCCTGAATCAGTTCAGTGCATTATAATTTAATTCACTATGAATTCAAGTACATAGACAGATCAATTAGATACATATTGCATAAATGATAGTGTTAGAACATGAAATGCATTTGAAGGTTAGAACAGGATCAAATTCCCAACCATGAAAAAATCATTTTTATCGTGACGGAATAAAAATAAAAAATCTAATTACAATTGCATAAATGAAAATATCTGACTACAAAAACAGTTCAACATCACATTTCTAACACGAACCTTAAAGAACGAAAAAACACATACCCTATTGAAATCAAGAGCCCCACCACGGAAAAATAAAATAATAATAATAATAGTAATAATAATAATAATAATAATAACACATGAAAAGAAAAGTATTGGTATTTTAGTTATTTATAGACGTATAGTTATAGTTGATATATACCTATGTTGAATTCAAAGACTACGACGACAGTTAGAATGGCCCAGACGCAGTAGCTGCTCAAATCAGCGAAGGGTTCTTTGAGGAAAATCAAAAGGGAGAGAATGGTCAAAGCAAGACCCAATTTTGCAGAGAAGATAATCTTCCTTGGATCAGAACGACCCATTTCCAATGCCTTCCCAGCCACGCGCTTAAATGTGTTCCACGAAGATTGCTCTTCCTCTTCCTCTCGCGTCGCCATGCCAATTCCTATCTCAGAATAACTACTACTACTCTTCGCCGACGCCGAGAGAAGCTTCTCCTTCTTCTCCGCCAAACCGTGACGGAACGACCCTGTTTTCGCCAATTTCGGACCCATTTTTCCTAACAAAACGATTTGAATGGAAATTAAGATTATTGATATGATGCTATTATTTCTGTTTAAGAGTTCGCTGTTGGCATGTGCTGACTGAGGAGAGTAAAGTATATATATTATAGACAAACGATCATATCATGTACTGCGTTAATTACATCCGCAAAAAAAGAAGAAAAAAAACAACTCTTGCCATGGTATTATTATCTTATCGTGTCGTCTTTCTTTTGGAAATTTAATTTCTATTGCACTAAATTTATTGAAAAATTTGATGCGAATACACTAGTATAGTATTTACTGTTTCTTTTTGTATAGTATTCTTAGGAGCAAAAGCGGATAAGGATACGAGTTTGAGTTAGAAGACTGATATGACATGACATCGTGGTGACAAAATAGAGACCAGATTCGGATGCTTGACACGGCATAGGGTGGGAATTTAGATAGCCCTAATTCCCGTTTGTCAAGAACAACAATTGCATTTTATCTGGAATTTTCTTTTTTCCCGTAAGAGGAAACTATTTAGTTAAGGGTTTTGTTTTTTTAGGGTACAGATTTATAAATTTAAAGACTTTACAGAATACAGCATGTTTTATTTTTTATTTTTTATTTTCTTATACAACTTGTTTATTTATTAATAATTGAATACTTATATTGTAAATCAAATGGAATTTTTTAAGATCTTACCAATTCCATTTTAAATAATTTAAGTTACTTATGTTACATTTAGTTGTATATCATATTTTATATAATTTATTTTATTTTCATTAAATAAGGGTTAAATAATTTTTTGGTTTTTATCAAATAGGAAGTTCTTTAAATTTTTTTATTTTAGTATCTGTTATTTTTTTATTTTAGTCATGCAATTAAATACTACATTAGCAACTCGTTAACTTTTCACATCGCATAGTCTGAGAGAATTACCACGTATAATATTTTTTTGATAAATTAATTTTTAAATCTCTATCAATTCTAAAAATTTATGATTATTTTTTGTTAAATTATTTTCAAAATTTCCATGTCATAAAAAAAATTGATTATGTTAAAATATTTAACGAGAAAGTAAAAAACATAATTTACCAAAACAACATTACATTATATGTTATGAGAGTTTTTACGGTGACCCTAATAATTTGAGAAATTTTGATACTTATAACTTTTTAAACAATCAAAATACATATCATCTTCTCAATATTTTTTTTTCCAAATTAGTCCTTGATTATTATTTTTTAAAATAAGACTATAACTTTTTTAAATTAGAAAATATGATTAAAGATAATTTTAGAAATTTAAATCCTAAAATCTTTCTAGTTACTTTCAACACTTTAGCTACCACTACATCCAACACCATTCTAGATTACTCACACACTTGAGCTAGCTAAGACTACACAGAAGATGATGGTGAGGAAACATTTTCTAACATTTCTTTTAATGAGTAATTAAACACAGCTTAAACCGTAGTAGATTTGCATCCCCATCACTGACGATACCAACTGCAATGAGTTGTCGTGACCTCCACATATATACAATACGTATGCAATTTGCCTTCAATTCCTAACTTTCCGAAGCATGCAAGTGAGATGCAACTTACCTATCTTCTTTTAAAAGTGGCCAGATAATTTAAATTATAAGTGCACCCACTCCAACATTTGAAAGGCAACATCTACTATACATATATAAAAGCAAACTACCAGCAAAATGACTAAACTGGACATTTTATATAAATGACACATGACCAAAAATAGGGACAAAATGGTAATGGGACATCATTTCAGGAAAATGGAAGTTGCTAATTGCACTCCCATTTTAATAAGTGCACCGTCCAAAAATTCTAAATTAAAACTTGTTAAATGCACTCTCTTTTTGATAAATTCACTCCAATATTTTCAAATTAAAACTTGCTAATTGCACCTTCTTTTTTATCTTTTAAATCTTAAATACTCATTATATCATTTCTTTCATCTCTCTCACACGTTATCTCTTTAATGCGTAGGCAGTGGTATTATCTGTGTACGCAGGGTATTGTACTAGCCAGTTACAAATATACAAAATCTCAATATTATTTTAATTTTTCCTTCCGAAAAGACTCTAAATCATTGGTGATATAGTAATTACTCTCTTATTTACTTGATAATTACCTAGAAATTTTCTAAGTGCAGTTATTTCCTTTCATTTTATGTTATGATTTCCACAATCTCCTACTTTTGATCCTTCATATTTCTCAATATTGTTGGTTCTCAACTCAATTGGCTGAGTCTAATTATTGGCAGGTTTGCACATGCGTGACAAAAGATGGTACCTTAAATGAATCAATTACTTATGATCTGATTTCAACATAGGTATATTATCACAAGAAGAAAAAACTATCATTGAACTTTACTTCTTTCTTTTTCTTATTTTTGCTACACATTCATTTTGTTATTAATAAACTATGCTAGATCTTACAGTTTTTAAAATATTTTTTCAGTTTAGATGATATATTGTCTTAACTACCTTTTTAAGTGTTATGTGTGTTCAAATATCTTCCTTATTATTTTCTCTCTTTTGTTCCTGTTGTAAACTGAAATGGATAGCTTGCAGGCATATCAATGTGGAGACTTTGGTTATTTATAAAAGTTATTAAAGATTTAGATAACAAACAGTATGGTCTAACTCTATAATTTCAAAATAATTCTGCACGTTATATATTATTTATATGATTTTATCTATTAATAAAAAATTCAAGAAACACACGTTTGACTAAGGCCCTATATCTATAAAGTGTGGGCTCGAGCATTTTCATTCAAGCATGATAGATTTTTTTTGTTACATTAAAATTTTCATCACTTTATTATGTTTGCTCCTATAACCATCATCTCATGAAACTGACAAAATTTGATCATGATAAACTATGATCTATAATTTGTATAAATATGTTCCTAATTCTTATAATCTTATTGACATCTCAGATTTAAAAGAAGATGTTTCACCTCTACAAAAATATATCTTTTTAAGGGAATTTTCACCTCTACACAAATATGTCTTTTTAAAGGATTTTTTTGTTCCCACTTTGAAAGAAGGTTTCAAGCCTATTGATGTTGATCCAGTGTCTGGTACCCAGTAACAACTATTTGAAAATCTAAAATGTCTTTGTATCATTTTCAACTGATACATAACATGTTTGACCATATTTATTTTCTGCAAGTTAGTCCTGTGGAAGGTACAATTTTAAGATTTGGGGAGTTTAAGGGAGTTAGAACAATGATTGAACAAATTAAAAAGATTTCATATTCAGTTTTTCCTTTTCTTGGTGTAAGTCATTTCCTTCCAACAACATATGTGCAAGAGGAGCATAGTTAATCAATAACAACTACTGAGAAGAGCAACAAGTCATGGTGGAAAGTTTCCTTGGCTTCTCCAAAAGTTTGGAACCCAACATCATTTCGATAATATGATGATATATTTCTATTTGTCTTATGCTAACAATGTTTTATACTTACTAGATTTGATTGTAAACATTTGTATTTAAAAATGATCTTATTAATGAAGAAAATCACATTTTGATATATTTACATGTTAATCCTCACAAATTAACACCTAAATTTTCATTATGCATCTACTATTGATTTTTTTCATAGCAACCAATTACTATATTGTACAAAGATCACACTTTTATATTTCATAGCAACCAATTACCATATATTGGTTGGAATATATATTATGTTCTCTGTCATGTAGTAATCTCGCTTTCAATCTTTTTTAAATTGTTGTTATCCATCAGTTACATTTATAGATAATATTCTATTTCTAGGCTAGAATTTTGTAAAATATTAACAAAATTTTTAAGGAGTACTATATTACAAA
Organism: Glycine latifolia; assembly: GCA_013407115.1. Lineage (NCBI taxonomy): Eukaryota > Viridiplantae > Streptophyta > Magnoliopsida > Fabales > Fabaceae > Glycine > Glycine latifolia. Next base: position 30,856,233 of record CM023945.1, read on the forward strand.
TTGATCATTAGTTGCCTACAATTATAATTCACTACATCTATATAATGTTATTATTAAATAATATTTTTTATTACACATGCAAAAGTAATGCTAACAAACGCAATCGACAACAAAACGTACACACAAATAAGTGTTAAAATTTTCATACGTACATTTTACTTATAATTATCATATCTTTATATTACACACAACAAACATAATTTATTATTCATATTATAAATTCATCATTTTTTCATTTCTAAAATATTTATATGTTTACTTATTATAAAAATAAATTTTCAATTTGAAACAGAGTGAAGTGCAACAACAAATCAGTACATCCCGTGCGAACACACAGGTTATCGCCTAGTTATATTATAATAAAGAACTCTATCCCCACAACACACAGGTATTGAATATAAAACACAATAAACTGATTTGTCATGCTTCGACTCCATTTAATAAAGAAAAATGATAATAATAGAAAAAAACTATGGCAATATAATATGAAAGGCACCTCCAATGAGAGCTATTTCTCCAATTTTAGAGTTGACATTTATGAATACTTAAAATAGTTTTTTTTAATGCATGAATACTTATAAATAGTTCAACATATATACGGTCTAGCCACATTTCCAATAAATCGTACTCAATCATTTTATTCATTCAACATAATCAGGTCTGTTGATACTTTCTGTTCGTTCAACTGTTGACAAATGACAATTGAAACTGAACCGAATTTCAAACGCTATGTAAACGTTAAGGAGCAACTAAAAAGAGTAAAACTTAATAAAATTCCAAAACATATGTACAAGTAATTAACATACTACTTTTGTCACTTAATTTTCCGTTAGCACCTTAATTACAACCGTAATATCATGGTCATAGATACTTTCAGAACTACCTCGCAATTGCAATAAACTGCATGGAATGGATGATCAATATTGATCGGCCATCACCATGTAGAAGCACTACCAAAGTTATGCTAATCAATAACTGTAAAACTTGATTAAAAAAAGTGATGATGACTGGAGGCTGGTACTGAGCTTTGCTGTCATGAAATCAATCAAATAGGGAGAGAGACAGCGACGGAAACACAAACAGAGTTGTCTCAGAATCAAATACGGTGTGAATAGTAAAGGAAAAGTGGGTTTTGTAAAAGCAAAAACGTAACTTTGAAAACCAAAAAAGGTTTAAAGTCATCAGCTAGATAACAATACAAGGCTTATCCTTTTATTTGAAGAATTGGATTCTACTTGTTGTAATATATAAGATAAGCTGGGCTCCCAGTATACTTGGCTTCTTATTCCACTTTATGTATATGCTACGTACAAAGAGAATACTTTCTATTTAATTCGGAAAAAAAGCATTTCTTCCCATTACACACGTGACATCCAAAGTCCAAACCTTATGCCTTTCTTATTTTATCTTCTCTTCATTACTCGGGTCTTTGATCGTACATATTCATGTCTTAATTTTTGTGGTCCATTCCCCATTGAGACATACAACCTTAGTTTGTTTTTTCCTTTCTGAATGACCGTAGTCACCGTATTAGGCATTTCGGGGCTCTTAATAGATTTCGGTTGGGAAGGGGGAATCCGAAAGTGTAAACTATCCCCTCTTCTCCAAAGTTATCCCAGACTCTGGAGTATGTAAAACTCTAGCTTAATAAGAGAAGATTGTATATCAAAATCGACATAAAAGTACGCAAGGAGATGTTCAATTTCATTTTTTGTCTTGATCTCAAGGAAATGTTTAGCGAAACAAATAATCCATCCACAATCACTAATCGCAGACCTACTGGCCCATTAGTGGAACGGGTCAGTCCATTCTTTGTGGCAAACAAAATGAAAAATGAAAATATTTTTTATAATAATTATCTTACAATTATAAATATTTTACACTCATCACATTGAAATTATACTCAAGAGGTCTGATATATTTACAGTTTTTTTAAAAATAGGTTAAACACAGTTTAGTTCCTGTGTCCCAAATTCTCATTTGATACATATATATAAAAATTTATTAAATTGATTTTTACACATTATTTGATTTCTACCATTTTTTAAAATAAGAGAATTAAACATCTCAATTTTAAAATAAAAAAATTAAAATTACATATCAAACAAAATAAAAAACGATAACTGTATTTAAGTCTAAAATAATAGTATTTCTTCATATTTAATTTTTTACACTTTTTAGTTTAAATAAAAAAATACTAATTACATTAAAAAAAACAATGTACGACGTGACAAATTATCACTTTAACAAACAAAATAATAATTTAGTACATATTTAAATTAAAATTTGCATACTTATATTTAAGTTAAATTTAATTTGCAAATGAAGTTTAAAAGAACAACCCAAATCCTACTTGTATAAAATTGAAAATACTTTCCATATGTAAAATAAAATATTTAAACATACTTTTAAAATTACCAAACATTTCATAAAACTGAATTTCCTCTCAAAATTGAATTTGGAACCCTTGAACGAAAAAACAACCGACAACAGTAGCCACAAAGCATAATCATACTCCATAGATGGGACAAAAGTTTACAAATTGCGTACATAGATTTACTATACTCATAGAAAAATTAAAACTAAGAAAATTAAAATCATATCCTTTTTAATTGCGTTTCTTAAATACATTAAAAATTACCCAAATATAAAAACTAATTTCGCGGTACTACCCCGTTTTTCTCACCACCAAAGTTCGGTTGCATTTACTGCGTTTGGCTGAAAACATATTTGAACAAATTTATGAAAGAAACTGACAGGGATCGTAATTTTAACAGGACCAATAAAACGAAATAAAAACATAAAAGGATTGAAAATATGGTTCTATTATAGACCATTCTCCAGATTCACTTAGGACAACAAAGATTTTAATTTTAACCATTTCTAGATTCCCATTTAAACAACATTTTTGCTAAAAGAAGATTAAAGAACAAGTCTTCAGCCAAGAACTAGAATAAATTCACATCTAATCTAACCCACTTAACTTATTTGTGGGACGTAATTCCTAGATATCTCTTTGTACACCTTCATTAGTCAAATGTCAATTAATTAATTAATTAATCTTTTCAACCAACTACATCGCTTGCAACGACTCCGATCGCCACAGAATATCGGCACCGGGTTCCGCATAATCAAACAATCCATCTATCGTCACATAACCACCACCGTTAGCTTCCACATCATCGTAACCCGTTAACCCAAACCCTTCGCAGTTCCCAATATCATCTTCAAACCCTAGAAACCCGGTCAGATCCATTCCGTCGGATCCAAACCGGCCCGAATCAACTGTTTCGGGTTTTGTCGCATCCTCGCTATGCGCCACCGCCGGCGGCAATCCAAGCTCGTCGTCGGATGCTTCCAATAAGTACCCTAGGTTCGGATTAAACACCTCTGCTTCGGATGCTAGATTCGGGTTCGGAAGCGGAGAAAGTATTTCTTCTTCGAAACTCTTAATAAAAGAATCAAGACCCTGCATAGTAGGGTCACGCTCTGTCACGTTCTCCGCATCATTCAGCATGTTAAGAAGGTCCGGGTCGAGTCGGGCGAGTTCAAACTCGACCGAGTCAACTCGGTGAGAGTCGGACGAGTTAGTATCAACTCGGGGATGCTTTAGAGAGTCGGGCGAATGGTAGTCCGAGTCCGACGGGTCGCGAACTCGCTTCCTCTTGTCGGTGTGGTGGGATTTGGATTCCTCCATTTAGAATATTGATGAGAGGAGAAAGGGTTTTGGGGTGAGGGGGAGAGTGTAGAGAGAGAAAATGAGAATGATAGGGTGGAGGGAGAAAGAAAGGGTGGAGGGTATATATAGTGGGATAGATGAGCTTACTTTACTTTAAAATTCATTTCATTAAATTAACGGCAGCAGATAGAGACAGGCGCGTGCGTAGCAGAAAAAGCCGTATTCTTCTCTATTTTCTGTTGTCTATCTGCATAAATAAATAATTAAAAAAGAAAGGGTTTCTTAATTTTGCGTGTGGGATCCGCTGGTATTATTGCGGGCCAAGGGGGAGGATATTTTTTTGTTTCATTTATGGCCGTTTAACTATATTTGAATTCAGTGTGAAGTCCGTGGGTGCGGGCCCACCGACATCGGTAGAATCATGTGGTTGGTTTTATAGTATTTTTATTTTTTTCTTTTGCTTTTGGGGGTTTCGAATTTTGGAGTGGTCACTGGTCTTGGTCTACCCCACCGGCACCGGTGGAGGAGCCCTGTTGTTGGATTCTGGGTTTTTGCTTTTTTTATTATTTTTAGAAAAATTAGACCCAGGATTTTTTTTTAAATTTTTTGACATTTTCTTTGTTGATGCCTTCAAGCATACGTTATTGTTGCTGCTGCTGTGGATTTTGTTGCCGCCGATTGTCTGGCGTTTCTGTTGAGTCTCGTCATGTTGCCGGTTTATCTCTTTTGATTTTGTCTGCTTTGACTAATATTTTCTTCTTTCTTTTTTCCACATTGTTCATCTTCTGATTCTTCTCCCAAGCCTGAAACCGGATCCAGCATATACATGACAAATTATCATAAGCTAAAGTGATATTTCACGAAAAGAATAATATAAATTTCATTCGTGAGTAACTAAAAAAGACACCGTTGAAAAATTAAAAATAGCATAATTTTTTTAATTCTTCAAATAACTGTTAATACTTTAGTCAATAAAGTACTAATATAGGTAGTGCAAACTGCAAATGGTTTCTTCCCATCCAACTACAATGAATCAGTCCACAGCAATAATAAATTTAAAACAATGTATTCATAATGGTTATCTCTCTTCATTTATCTTTTAGCATTATATGAAACAAATAAATAAAATAACCTATATGTATTAATTATAATAATTCATTTTATAGAGTAATCTAAACATCTTACGATCAATTATTTAAAACTGTTTAATTATTAGTTTGCTGTGTAAAAGGTTTAACAGTGAAAATACATTATAGGGTGTAAATATTATAAGTTAGATTGTATCAAATTCAACTTTAATTGAATTAGATTGAGTTGATTATCATATTGGACCATTAAAAAAACTGACACTTCTTTGAATTTTGAAAAAATTTAAAAAATTGTCAAACTCAAAAATAATAAGGATATAATTTTTTTTCAAATTAGAATGAATATTTTAATAATTAGTATTCATAAAATATTATACTATTCATATAATAAATAAAAAAAATATAAATATATACTTCTAATCTCATTCCAAAAAAAATGTATAACCTTAAAGCAATAAGAAAAAAAAACTCTAAAATAATGTATTATGATTTTAATATAAATAAGGCATTAATAAGATGTGCTAAGTTTAGGGTTTTATATTAATAATTTAATTATATACTTTTTGGAGTTGAATTTTGATTAGATTTAAAATTTCAAATAATTTCAAATCCGTTACCTATGCTAATTTTAATTAAGTTTAAAATCAATCTAATTCAATAATTCAATTCAATCACAAAAATATAATTGAATTCGATTATATTGGACAGATACACAAATAAAATTATATTGATTGATTCCAAAAAGTTCACATTCCCATTAGACATAAAAAAAAATTGTGCACCAAATCACATCAAAATCTATTGATTTTCAAAGATGTAAGATGTAATGATTTTTTTTCCGGTGAACTAATAGGATTGTAGCACGCCTAATACTTTCGATAAAAAAATTAAAAATACATAATCATTAAATTTTATTCTATTTATTTTTTTCTCTTTCTTTCATATAACATTATCTCATGTGTTAATTTATTGTGTTTCTCTCCTTTTTTTCTCTTTCATTTTTTTAACATACCTCCACCTTTCATTTCTGCTTTCCCATTCCCAAAAAAAAAAAACTTTCATTTCATGTTATACGTAAATGAGATGTATATTGATTACTTTTCAATTGAAAATTCCATCTTCACAATGCAAAATTTGCAAAAGACACGTGGTCCTTGATGATAGTTTCGCGCCTGTCTTTTCTCCCATACTTATAACATCAACAGAACAACAATATTTTTTTTTATTTCAATTTTTTTATTTATTTCAAAGATGCGTGAACGAAATATTATCATAAGGACGAATGTTGCCCAACTATGTCGGGATATTATTAGTTTTTAGTTGTAAGATGCTGACAAAAGTTAGTCTTGTCGGTAAATAACATACTTATGTTCAATAAAAACATGTTCAATTTTCACTGTAGATGTAAACAAATTGTTAATAGATAAACTATAAATAAATTTGTAAATGTTATTTCAGTTTTTAAATCTATTATTCTGATCCTTATGAGCCTAAAGATCTAATCTATTTAAATTTATCCTTAAAAAATAATAATAATAATTGTAATATGGAAGTGTACGACAATGTCAACTACTAATGATAATGATCTGCTTGAGTAGAATTAAGGAAAATAAAGAAGGTATAAAAAGTTTTAAAATTTAAATTGAAAGAAAAATAAAAGAAATGATAAATTTATTTTTTAGAAATCAATTTTTTCTCTAGTTTTCTTTTGTTTTTTCTCTTTATTTTTTTTCTTTCTATTTTCTCTCCTATCAAACATCAACATGAGCTAAACGGTACTATACATATTTTTTTAGAATTACTTATTATTTAATATGTTATGTCTAATTGTATGTATGTATAGATAGATTTGGCCCCCCAAAAAAATTGTATAGATAGGTTTGTGTATTTTGTTAAAGATTCTTATCACAATGATAACAACAACAAAAACTTATCTCAAGGATATTGAAATTATAATTCAACGCAGGTTAAGTTATTTGCACAAATCCTAGATCCCAAAATTATAAGTTGTTTGCATAAATTTTCAAACAAATTTAAATACAAATCAACTTTACTCTGAAATCATTAACTAGTTTTATTCTGAAATCAATTAAAGTTGTTCTTAATCAAGGCAGTGGGTAAGTATTTAGTTTAACTTGGATTTAAATATAATTTTGATTTTATTATTTTATTCAATTTGTAATTTTGATACGTTTATTTTAAAATTTAAATATTGAGTCTTTTTATTTTTAAAAATTCACAATCTTGAGTATCCTATTTTAAAATACAAAATATTTGGTTATCATATTTTAAAATTTCTGTAATTTTAGTTTCTTTATTTTTAAAAAATTATAATTGTGATTTAATCTTTAATTTTGTCTATTTTTTATTTTCTATTTTTTATTTTTTATTCTATAATTAATTGAATCATTTATTGATGATACTTTAAATAAATATGTTAGATATAGAGTTTAATTAGACAAAAAAAAGAAATAAAATATAGATAAATTTGAAATTTTGATCTAAATTATGAATTTTTTAAAATAGAAGAATTAAAATTATAATTTTTAAAAATAAAATAATTAAATATCTCTGAGAATTAAAATTATGGAAGGGAGCGGGTCGTTCCTTCATTTGTAGTCGCTGGATTAATAGAGTGAGTAAGATTTGGACATGTGTGCTTTTATTAAATTTTAATCTTGTATTAGATGAAGCGAAAAGTTAAAAGTTAAAACTCTCAAATGGCTTCCATTGTAACGATTTTTTAGTTTACGGTGATCGTCGAGGTTGCCGCTCCGACGGAGGACCTCTAGCGCAGTGTGGAGGAGGTGCTTTTCAACAACTTAAAAGTGTTGTTCATAATGCATTATTGCCAAAATCTTCAAGACGACGACCACTTCAACCCCTTTGTCGTGTCGGAATAGTTCAGGAACACCTCCAGTCTACACAATGCTATAGATCCTCTGTCGGAGGAGCCACCTCCATGGCTCCCGTCAAGTCATCAACTATTCCTATATTCAGGAGTCTAAAACAAGATTGAAATATATATATATACATAGCATTATATAGATCCTCCGTTTTTTTTTCTTTTTTATATAATATTTTATTACTTGCTCTTTTTTGTCTTGAAATAATTGATGTTTTAATCTTTTAAAAAAATATATTGACTAATATTTTTAATTCTTAATTTTTAATAAGATGTAAAAATTTTATTTTAAATTTATTTCAAATAAATTACATCAATCTAATGGTTTTTAAAGAATATGCATATCAACTTTTCAACAATTTGCATTAATCACCCAATAGTTACATAATGTGCATTAACATTTTGCTAATATTACTTCAAAAAGTAAGTTATGTACTTATGTATTACTCCGATATTTTTTATAATCGGAATAGAACAAAATCTTAAACATCAATTTTATAATGAAAAAGACATTTATTGTAATTATAATTTTGTCCTATTTGATAATATTTAATCAAACTTAGTTAAAAAATGAAAAATTATCTTATTAAATAATAAATATTTCATAAAATTATATATTATATCAACACATTTATGTAATATTTTTATTCAAAATTTAATTTAATTTTTTTATAAAATATATTTTATAGTATTTATAATTTTAGTATTAAATTAATTTTAAATGTTTGTAGTTTTTATTTATAAAATATAAAAAAACCACATAAACTTATTATATAAATATATATAATAAAAATGTAAAAATGAGAAAAGTCTACCATACGTAAACAAAGAGGGTAAAAATAATAAATTTTTTCCTAAAAAAAGGTTAAAAATGAATTTTAATTAGTTTATATATTTTTTTAATAGTTGAAAAATTTGTTTTACTATTTAATAAATAAACTTATTTTGAATATTTTTTGATATTTTTAAAAATTTATTTAACATCATATTTTTTAAAATATTAATTTTTAATTTTTTATATTTAATATATTTATTTCATTTCTAGATTATTTTTTTAAAATAAACCATAATTTTATTATTTTATATTTTTTAACTAATTCAATAACTAATTTTATCTCAAATATTTAATAAGTTAATTTTTCAATTTTTAACTCTTAATTATTTTTTCAACTTTCAACTAATTTTTATTTTTAAATTAATTTTACTAAAAATAAATTTTGAGTAGCATATAAAAATACTAAATCAATTAAAAAAACTCATTTAACAAATAGTTTAACAAGTTTTTTAATTACTAAAAAAAATAAAAAAAAATTGAAATGTTTTCCCACGCATCCTCTTGTATTGAATAAATAATAAAATATTTAAAAGATAGGTGCAGTGTGTACTCTGCACTCTATTGCATTCACCAAATATAACAGCTTTTATTAAAGGAAAAAATCAGGTGATGTCAGGGTCACACTCGAATCCAAAATAGTAGCTGTTTACGAGGCTGCCCTTTGTTTGTTACCGACGAACCTGTTCCTTGTCCAATTGTCTTGTCCTCTGACATCTCTGGGCCGTAGAAAAATTAATAAAAAATCTTGTTAACAGAGTTTGAGGATATCTTTGGGTGATAATGAATTTTCACTTTTTTAAAATATTTAAAAGTAATAAATTACAAATTCAACATTTTTTCAACTAGTCTAACGTATTTTAAATAGATAAAAATTTGAAAATATGTAACAACTCTGTTAGACTATGTCAATTGAAAGTTTCACATGTCACTAATAATTATTGATCTGTAATGAAGTATATATTTTAATCATAAAATTTAACAAAAATATCCTATTAATTATATTATAAAAAATGTTGAACTAAAATGAAATTTACTCACCTTATTATCTTCTAAGTTTAAAATAATACTACTGAGAAAGTAAGAATTTTCTATCGAGTTGTTATTAATCATTCGGGAAGAATTTGCTATTAAACTCTTAGAAAGTAAGAACAAAAATATTGTTGTGTTGTAACGGTGGTCATTGGTAAAAGAGAAAATTCCATTGTAAGTAAAAGAAGAAATACTCTATATTTACTAAAAATTAATCAATATTCATAAAACAAAAATTAGTTAATATTTTTAAATTGTGTTATTTCTAATTAAAAAATATTTTTCTATTTTTTTATTATTAAAACTTGATATCAAATATATTTTTTAAAAATTATTAAATAAAAAATATTTTAAGGATAAATTCATTAAATAAGAAATAAATAATTAAGATTTATATGCATTTAAGAAAAAAAGAGTTTTGTTATTTTTTTCAAGATAAGGGATAGTAGTACTATTTAATTTAAATATTTTTTTTGCTATATCAGATATTGATTATTTTTGTCGTCCTCAATTATAGATTTTTTTAATTAAATTATGTTTTTTAAGAAAAGTATTTAATTTAATTAATTATATTAAATCTGTGAATTAATTATAGTATTATTTTAAAATATCCAATTCTATAAAAAGTAGTACTATTTGATTTAAATAACCAGTTGTTCCAGTGAAAGGAGGGCGAGACTGATATGGTGACACGTGTTTGAGGTGTCAGATAAGGATCCGTCACATGCGGGTGATATAGTTGACATTTTCAGTTGGGTAAAGAAAAACCACATCATTTGTTTCATATTATGTGGCGGATTTTGCGTGCAATTACTCTTTTGCCCTTTCATTTTACTTCAAATTTCGAACAGTGGACTGAATCAGAATCTTCGGAAGTTCTGACATGTTTGCCGGATCTCTCCATTTAAAATAGGATAATAGTTACTACTCCTTTTTTCTTAAAATATAAGAAAAAAAAATTCAATCAATTCGTATTAGATTAAAATATAAATAAATTTTAATTATTTTTCTTAATTAATAATAATATATTTACAATGTATTTTATTTAATTATAATTTATTTTCAGTAAGTTTTTCTTTTTCCTATGTAATATAGATGATATTTAGGAAATGAATTAATTTTATTAGACTATCAAAATGGAATGATATTAATATATTTCAATTTCAGGAGAGTATTTGAAAACAAAATTTCTCCCAAAATAAGTATTATGTTAATTTTTAATGTAATATTAGTTATCTATTTTAATATTTATTTAAGGACATTTTAGACATATATTATACAGATAAATAAAAGTGATTAATTTAGTTTATTTTATTGAATTTTTTATAAAAATGTTTGAAATATATTGATTACATTCTTATTAATAATTATTAACTTATTTGTTATGGATGACGTAAAAATATTAAACTCATGAATATTATGCACCACTATAAAAAACATACAAATACTTTGAATTTTTAATAAGAATAACTAATAAAAAAATATAAAATTCTTCATGGAAATTTTATAATGCATTATAAAAAATACCATCAAATTCCTCTTAACTAAAGGAATAGGATCAAATGAAGTATTTTTTTTTTCCTTCTTCACTAATATCTTTAATAAATATTACTTTATCTTTTTAATATAATATTAATAAAATAAAATGTACAAATTATGACTCTCTTTTATTTATTTATTATTTTTTGTTAATTTATATAAAATAACACAATATGACACTTATTTTAAAATAAATGAAACATTAACTTTGATTCATGTCTATTGTTTGTATCCCTTTATCTCTTTTTTATTTTGACCACCGTCCACTTCAAACTAGGATGGATGAATATCATTATTTTTTTAAATATGAAAAATAATCCTTTAAGTGGTAGATGTTAATTTAGAATCAAAAGAAAAACAAAATTATAAGCACAATAAATATATTCTTCATTAATAAAATTGATGTTTGAGATTATTTTGTACCTATTATAAAAATAATAAGTTACTTTCTAAAGTAATATTATTAAAACATTTTTACTTATTTATAAATGATGTATTATTTATAATTATCGGATAATTAATTTGAGGCCAATTACAATGTTGATATTCTTTCCAATCTTTATGGATTTTACTAAACTTGTCAAAATTAGCCTCGCTTGGTGAGCTGGCCAAATGGCCTATTAGGCTAAGTCAAGCCAAACTATAAAAATGTTAGCTATTTTAAACCTATCCAACCAAATAGGTTAAATCATATCTATAAATTCTTAACTTGAATGTTATCAAGTCTATCTAACTCGAACATATGAATTTAAGAAAGAAAGAAAAATGTCAATTTGGTTGATTTTACATATAAATAGACTAAGTCAATCAAGAAAATATGATATATGAGAATTTTACACTTAACTAAACTAGTTTGTTTTCAGCATTTGGTTCATTGAATCAGGTTGGACGGGGTCTATCCATTTGTTAAATTTAGGGTTTACTGTTCACACATGATAAATTTAATTATTTTGATTATAATTATATTTAAAGTCATTAATCTTTTATAATTCATATTTTTATATTGGCAGATATCTAAAATCAAACTCTTGATTATATGTTTAAAAAACAAGATTATTTGTAAGTTATGTCATACTATTTTTTATTTATAAAAATAAAAAATATATAATTTTTTGATAAAGACTCACATAATATCTTAAACTAACTGAGTTAAATATCCTTCATATCATGTTGGTTGGCAATACATACTTATTAAAACGTATTTAAAAATAGAATTGGCTATATAAAAAATAGAATAATTTATTTTAAAACGATATATCATTTGTGACTTTTTTGGGTATTTGGTGAGAGGGAAACGGCTAATGCACAAAAAGCATTGAGTGCAGTTGCGGTCGCGGTCAATATTAATAATGTGAAGGTGGGCCACGAATGGGCTTTGGCCTTGGCTTGAGATTTTAGATGGAATTTTCAATTTTGCATTTGACATTCCCCTCATCATTCATTTTCAAGGCTCCACACATTACATTACTCACATCTCATGATGACCGCTTTCGCTACGCTTCTTGTGAAACATGCCAAAACAAAACCAACGTATCATGTAACATGTAGGTCTCCCTCAGCTACGTCTACCACACCGCAATAATATTCATTTCATTCAGACTCAGAAGCCTATCTTATTTGCTGCTTCAAATTCATTTTCTACAATTATCCTCCTTCAAAATTTTCATAATTAATTTTGATTAAATTAATCATCAATAAAATTAACAAATATTCCACTCTAATAACATGGTGATAAAAAAGTTTAAATCTCACAGTATTTCAATACATCTGTTAAAATTTAGTTACCAAATAATTAATTTCTTAATTATTTAACAAATTTTTAAATATTTATTTTAACTCCAAAATATATTGAGAAATTAAATAAAATCAGGAGATTAACAAAAATAATAATAATTTTGTGAAATTTATGTTAACTATTTTTTAATGGAAATTTATTTTAACTTTTAGGACGAAAGGTTAATCACAATTTTTTCATAAGCATTTGTACGAAAAAAAGGTTAAATTAATATGCGGTTTCCCATACTCTTATTTTTAGAGTGTGTTGTAAATACAAGAGTCAACTTATAAGACATTTTCTCATGTATTTAACCTCTTACAGTTATTTAGCTCTATAAAAAGTTAAACCTTTGGATAAATTTCTCACATTTGATTCAATTAGGATTATAACACACTTTTAGAAATATTAATCCACTGTCTGCACTTTAATTAGGTGTTTCTAATTAATTTTGGATAATAATAATTAGATAGAAGAACTTAATTGAAAAAAAATAAAATTTAGGATCTAATTAAAAAATTAGATATTTAATTGAAAATTTGGTAAAAAATAAAGATCCGCATAATAATTAAAAAAATAAAATTGAATAAATTTTTCTATAAGCTAAAAAATTGACTAAAATATAAATTAATATAAAATTTTAAAGAATTTAATATGGAATAATTTATCTATACGTTATTCTAATTTATATTAAAATTTCATTTATTTATTACAAAAAAATTATCTAAACAATACTATATAGGAAATATAATATGATGCAACAAAAACGTAAGATCGAAAGAAATTGAGAATGTGAAATAGATATTTAAATATTAAGATATGTCCAAATATTGATGTTCCATACAAAACATCATTGTCTATAATAATTTAATCTGAATTGATTTCAATCAATGAACCGTAATATTCAAATAACGGTGGGGTTAGATCATAATAATTAGAAAAATTAATATAATACTTTGCAGCAATTGTTTTAAAAATTATTCTGCTTTTAGTTTTTTTTTTCGTCAAGAAATATCTCTCTTCAACTTTAGTTGCGGAATAAATGCTCATGCATTTTGTTATAAACTTTCTGGCTTCCCCGCACGACTCTTGTAAAATCTGACGGAACAACAACGTACATATAAAATACTTTGGATCACCAATGAGATTCTTTGGAGGGTTTATTAAGGAAGAAATCGTAATTTGGAGTTTTTTTTTTCTCATTAGAGCAAATAAATCTGTGTCACCCAAAATTTATTCACACCATTACCCGTTCCTTAAGAAATGGTTTCTTAGAATAAAAAGTTAATATTTTACACAGAAAAGTACCATTAACTAACAAACCAAACAAGAGGGATAAAAACGGAAATTGAACAACAAGATCAACACCAGCAGAATCATCATTCGACCGACAACAGAATCAAAATAAAACAACGAGATTGAGGGACCTCCGTCTAAGCTAGCCTTGCCGTCGCACCTCGCACGAGATCTGATTTTTGGGGACGACAGGGACAGAGACAGCGAGTTTTGGGGAAACTGTCGGAAATGAAAGGGGATATTAGGGTAAGGGGCCAAATCATCAAAAGACATTTTTTATTTTTATTATCAAGTGGATTTTAAATTAATATAAAAAATAGATAAATATCTGTTATAATTTTTGGATTAACTTTTGTTCATAAAAGTTGTAAAATAATTTATGATTTAAGTATTTTTTTTAATTTGCAACTTTAGAATCTATTGATTTTTGTAAATAAAAGCGTTATTTTATGATTTTAATTTAATTTGTTTATACAACTTCAAAGTTATAAATTAATTTTTTTAGGACTTCAAAATTATAAGTTTTTTTTCTTTTCAAAATAGTAAGTTTTTTTTACAAATGTTTTTTTAAAAAATTGTAAATAATTTTTTAATTTAATTATTTCATAAATAAATATATTTTTATTTTTTTACTTTAAGTTAATATTTTTTATACGTTTTATATGGTTTTATTTAATATTTTTATTTAATATATTTTACTATTTTTATATGATTTTATTTTCTTAATTTTTGATATATTTATTTTTAATATATTTTTTATTTAATATATTTTTTTTACTAATGTTAATGACTATTATTTATTTTATAAATTAAAAAAATAATACAAAAGATTTAAATATAAAAAATCAAAGTAGTAATAGATCAGTCATTTCAAATTTCTTATTCGCATGTAATTTTAGTGTGTATTTTATGCAATTTAAATTACCATGATTTGTTGACCTTGTATACAAGTTAAAAAAATATTTACAAAATTTATCATAATCACTTTCATTCTCTTGGAAGCAAAAATATATGACCTCAACTGTAACGTTCTGTATGCATCTAGTTCATTAATATTCAATTATGACCATTAAACGCAACAATTAATTATAGATAGTTAATTCGGAAGCAAATAACAAAATGACGTCATCATACATCAATAACGATACCATCTTTGCATTATGTATGGTAAATACTCACATCATACAACTAGAGGACCAAATAAGCCATATGCATATATCTCAATAAATGTAACTCAACAATGGCTGTACAAAAATAAGGTATCTCATGCCCTGTTCTCTCAACATACATCAATATCTCTTAAAATATACAACAATGTACATCAATTGTGCATCTTCCCCTCTGGGGTACAAAATATAGGCATAACAAAACAATGAGCTAACATGCTCTCAAAATAATATGCCTAAGGTTCACATAGAACCATATCCTTATTCGGGCCTCTTGCCCTGAAATCCACCATCCGCTCGCTGAGTATCACCTGCAAAATATAATCCCTAAACGAGGTGAGATACAATCTCAGTTAACTCAGGATTCTTGGAGACCTATCATAAAATACATCAGATGTATATCACAACACAAGTGTCATTTCGTTGGGCGCTACCAACATCGGGAATGCAACATAGATATAATATGTATATACAACATCTATAACATTGTCTGAGAAAAGATCAACCACTTAAGGGCACATTCTCTCAGGTTTTTATGTCAATTAACCACATGGAGTTATTTCATGATACTCTGGCTCCAAAGGAAGTCCATATTTAGCCTATTCTAATGGCCAGAGAATCTCATAAAACATACAACATATCATCACAATGTACATCATATGCATGTTCTCAATTGAAAGATAGTAACACACAATTTCAATACTACATGCTCGGAGTATGGTGGAACATAGTCAAGGGAATAACTTCCAAGAACAAAGAGCTTACCTGCTCTAAGTGCTACACTCGCTCTCTCGACCTCGTGGTCACAACCACCAATATCCTCTGTATTACACTCTACATAAAGACATACAAGCAATCAATAACGGTTCTCAACCATTGCATGAAAAGAAACGCCACTTTCCATTTTAACCATTTTCTACTCTTTTTCCAAGTTAAAAGGACTAGTCACCTAATTGGTGACTTACAGACCCCCAATAGGATCTATCTTGGCCTAACCAAGGCCCTAGAGTCTCCATAAGACTCTGCATAAACCAATCAAAGAGTTCAATGCTTTATCCATGGCACATTTCGATAATTATCAAGGTGGCTAAAACGGTTACTTCAACACTTTTTCACCTTTTATATAGTCTCCTAAACACATCTTGCGAAGGCCCATACATACCATAATATCATCAATATAACCAACATTCTTCCTTCACATACATTCCTCATAACCCACTTCCAAAATCCATAAAAGTTATATTTCAAGGTTAAGCATTCATCACAATAGCCTCCTAAGCATACTTTTCCAAAGGACCCAAGCCTAATTTCATCTATAACTCAAATGGGTCACTATTCATCTCAAAAACAAATTCTCAAAATAATCGGTAAAACTTGTGTTTCTTACCTCTAAAACGTCAAGAAAGGCTAGAGGACGGCTTCTCTAAGCTTAAACATCCTTAAAACGCCTTCTCTCCCCTCAAAATCGAAACTTTGTGAAGGTCCTGGGAGAAAATGATCTCCCCATCTGATGGTTCTCAAAAAGAACAGTGATTAGAATCTAGCTTATTTGGTGGTTCCCTTCAACTCTCAAGTTGGATGCAAAGGATTTTGGTCAAGGGGTGAGTTGTTATAAAGCTTTTCTCGCTTGGCAATGGAGAAAACGGAGAAAGGAAGAAGATGATAGTGTTTTTGTGAAGAAACAGTGAGAAATGAGTCACTTAAGTGATCCTAGCGCGCGTCACGCGCCTATGGCGCCGTTCTGGCACGAAAAATCTGTGTTTCTGGCGCATCTCACGCGCTTTTGGTGCCACCGATGTTGGGAACCAAAGACCTCCACCAATTTTTTTTTTTTAGACTTAGTCATGATATCAATATTTACAAATAATAATCCTTAACAATAGTAAAAAATATATTAACAAATAAATATACAAAAAATTAAGAAAATATTAAATAAAATCATATAAAAAATATATTAAATAAAACAATATAAAAATATAAAAAATATTTAAAAAAACATATAAAAATTTATAAAAAATATTAAATAAATCTAAAAAATTAAAATACATTTATTTATTAAATAATTAAATTAAAAATATTTTCAATTTTAGAAAAAATATATGAAAAAAATTTAAATATAAAAAACTTATAACTTAAAAAAACATAAATTACAATTTTAAAGTCATAAAAAAATATTAAAATGATAAATATTTTACGAATTTAATTTAAAAAATAATATAACTTTAAAGTCATAATTTTTTTAAAATACATTAAAGTTGTAAAATATTTTATGACTTCACTTAAAAAAATTACAAGTCATAACATCATTTATGACTTTTGACTCATAAATTGTAATAAATATTATAATTTAATATTTTTATATTAATTTAAAATCCATTTCCAAATAATAATAAAAGAAAAAAAATTGCCTCCTTTTAATGATTTGGCCCACATAAGGAGATTTGGAGGAAATAAGAACACTGGCAGATCTTTTAATTGACGGGGAGAGTCATGGTCCCCTAAATTATTTTGCAAATATTTTAAACGTATGTCCTTCATTAAAATTTGTGATCAATATCTATTAATATTACAACTAAAAATCTATTTAATATTATAATACATATATATGAGAAGTTAATTGTTTGGCTCACAAAAAAGTACAAGGAAAAATTCATTCTTTATGTATCTGAAAAAAAAGAAGAAAAAAAAAAAAATATATATATATATATATATATATATATATATATATATATATAACTTTAAAAGTTAATAGTAAGAGAATAAAAACATACTAGCCAAAGGATTCTAATTTTTTAGTGATAAGTATACGGAATATTTTTTTAGCGATTAATAATATAGTGAATATAAACAACTATCTTACTGATTGGTGATTATAACTAAATAACGTGATTTTTAATAACGTATTTTGTCTTCTGAGTTATATAATTATTTTATATTAATTTAGAAGTGACATTTTTAAAAGGTAAAATGATCCAGCTTAAAAGAATATACGTATTTTTTAAGAGAAAATTTCTTGATGACAAAAATAATATAATTCCAACATTTTTACCTCATCATATATGTATAATTTAAAATATATAAAATTATAAATATCACTTATTACTTTTTGACCCCCTCAAATTATTTAGTCAAGCTTCGCCACTGAATGAGAGGGTGAACAAGTCTGCGTGAGAGAGAAATCGAGAAGGGGAGCTGTGGGAGGGAGAACCACCGTGTGAGGGGAAGAGATGGGGAAACGTGAGAGAGAAAAGGAGAGGGTGAGCTAAAGACATGGGAAAGTTCTGGACTCTCACGTGAAACAGAGGTTTTTTGTTAAAAAAAATGAATTTAACACAAACTATTCATCCATGTTAACCCAAATTATGTCAAACAATTTGTTCAATTGATTGATAAAGAATATGTAAGTAATTCTAACTTTTGATATTATTTTTGAATTCCACAAAGAAAAAATTAATACAAATTATTAATTGAAAGCATTAAAAAAATGAATTTACCATAAGAAGGTTTTTAAACCAAATGAATCCAATCTTTAATATTACTGTAAAATTTTGCAAAATCAACCACCCCTGCCTTAACAATTCTTAAAATCTTCAATATTATATGCACCCACCATTTTAAATATTTAGTATCATTAAACGTAATAATACAAAAATTGAATTATTAATTTTATTTGAACCATTATTAAATAAAAATAAAAATATAAAAGTATTCAAACAAAATTGTATGAGCCTTGAGAATAACATGATACTGTAAAGAAGAAAAAAAAACTTAAAAAGCTTATTTAAAAAATTGCTGTTAGAGATGCACTTAGTTCTTTCTCACTTCTTAGCCTAAAGTATTGAACTGCACAAAAAACAAAAAATAATGATGGGAAAACTCAAAAAAGTTACCACCAATGTGGAACCAAAACATGAGTTTTACTTTGAAATATTCTTAAGATAAGATATAATGGGGGGACGGGTAAGGTATTCTTGCCAAGGATTAATTGCTAACCACTTCATTCGAATAAGTTTAAGTTTCGAATAAGTTTAATTTAGGGTATAATTAAACCTGTATCCACAGAAAAAAAGGGTATGATTAATATCCTGTATATATAGATATTAATTGTGGATGCTTTAGTATTTCCTTTCATAACATTAAAAATAAACTATTTCTTTTTATATGTACTATTGGATAAATCTTCATTCACATTCTAATCACTTAATTATGTCCAAATGTCAATTCTTTAAACTTTGAATATTCTATCTTTGTATCGGTCAACAACATTAAAATATAAACGAGTGAGCTAAAGGCCGCAAACCTTGATTAATAGTTATAAATTGCTATCTACGTATTCTCTTATTATCTAATGCAGGATCTGGTATGATTGTTTTCAAATAACTATTTTTTTTCACATATTATTTAAACATTTCCACTGCATTTGTTTAGAGAAAATAAAAGGTAAGAAAGATGAAAGAAGATATTTAGTCAATGAATATTAATTCAATTAATAACAAATATTATATCTCATGAGTTAATAATCTTATTATTAACATAAAAATTTTGTTGATGAATAATATATAAATATTTTTTAAGTGTCTAATGAACTTTAAGTCATATTTTGATGTGGTGAAACTTTAGAATACAACTAAACAAAACTTCTATATATTATAATAAAACAACATTTTTTGACGTACGTGTTACTCCCTTATGCAATTTCAGCTTTGGAATACACCTGTCCTTCTCAGAGTAACTCTCAACCTCGATAATAACGTGTCAACTTAGCATAGTCTCTCAGCTTCTTCATTCACACAGAGCAAGGCAAAAGAACCTACATAGGGTTTTTTTGAAAAAAAATTACCAATTTGGGGCTGTTTTGAAACATATGACCAATTTGGTGCTGTTGGTTACGCCCCTAAAAAATCGGTCTCTAATTCGGTCGCTAATAGTTTTTAAAATATTTTTTATGTTTGCGACGAAAAATTCCGTCGCAAAAACTGTTAGAGACTGATAAACTTATCAAAACGGGGTGCATTTAGCA
The DNA here is from genome assembly GCA_013407115.1 of Glycine latifolia. NCBI lineage: Eukaryota > Viridiplantae > Streptophyta > Magnoliopsida > Fabales > Fabaceae > Glycine > Glycine latifolia. The sequence goes on from CM023945.1 coordinate 30,876,564, forward strand.
ATTATTAGCCATCTTCTTTTTAGTCTCTATATCAGTCGCTAACGGTTTTTGCGACGGAATTTTTCGTCGCAAACATAAAAAATATTCTGTCAAAAACTGTTAGCGACCGAATTAGAGACCGATTTAGAGACAGATTATTTCACACCCATTTTGGGCGTGACCAACAGCACCAGATTGGTAATATATTTCAAAACAACCCCAAATTGGTAATTTTTTTTTTCCAAAAAACCCTATGTAGGTTCTTTTGCCCACAGAGCAATGACCGAACTACTACCATAAATGTTTTTGATATTAATTGCAAGAATTTGAGTGCTAGAATGAAGTTATTTAGTAGCACATAAATTAGATGGATTTGTTGATTTTTTATTGAAAACTTGAATTAATTCCATTATTTTGTAGGGTGAAATGCAACAATTACGTGATAAATTGGCTATAGCTGAGCGCACTGCAAAGACAGAGGCACAACGTGAAGGAGTAACTAAAATCAGAAACCTTAGCATTGGATTGAATGAGTGAGAAATGGTATGGGTTTGGTTTTTGGTTTGATTATATTGGTTTAACATTGGATGTTGCAATGGAATAGAGGGGTCCATGCTATGTTTTGTATGAATACCAATAAGCTTGTGGTAGAATAAACTCCAAAAGGATGAAGAAAAAAGTTATCATAAGGCTTAGAGTGCATTATTATGTTAAAGAATGAGAAATTACAATGGCTTAGAGTGCATTATTATTAACTATATGCTGGAATATATATGATAAGGCTCCATTGGTTTATGAGAAACTATGGGTGGAGATTTCCCCCCTATTAAATAGTAACAAATTTGGAATATTAAATACACAAATGCTCACTTGTCTTGTGTATGTTGGTCTCTTAGTGCTTGTATATGGTAGTAATCTGCATTATCTGCAGGCTCAAAAATTTAGTTTATAAAAATCATTTGGCTAAAATAGAATTTTATTCCTTTATTTAGATTTATGTTTCAGTTAGATCTCTTAATTTTTAAAAAGTATTATTTTAGTTCATTGAAATATATTGATTAAATATTATATATATTAAATTTAATATATATACATATAATATTATAATTGAATATATAATTTAATATATGACAATATTATTAAAAAGGAAGTGAATGTAATTAATCTTTTCAAAATAAATATACATACGAAGGTAGTATTGAAATTAATTGTTTCTAAACAGAGTATTCAAACTTTTTTTTGTTTGAATAAGAGTATTCAAACTTAGAGCATATAAATATACCTATTTAAAAGAAAAAAGTGTTGGGCGTTGAATTTAATCGGAACTTTGCCCAAGGTCTCACCCAGGTGTTAAACCGTATTTGATTTTCTTGGTTTTATTTTTCTAAAATAAATAAAATTCAAAATAAAGAGAAATGATACTTATACAATACAACAAATCTTACCACAAAAAGAGAGAACGGGTGAAAAGTGAGAGGAAATAGAAAATTTTAAAATGTAATAATTGATATGGTAGAGAGATAAATACCTAAAATGATGTTGTATAAATTATTTTAAAAGTTGTTGTATATATATCATATATCTTTAATAAACCATAATGTTATCTTTATGCATGTATCAATTTGTTACCTTTTTATCACTTTAAAATATTTGACTAATTTTTATTTTGATGTATATTTGGTGAGTAATAATTAATTGATAAGTTTTTACTTATTTATTATTTTTCTTGTTTGATATCTTATTTGAAGAATGAAACTTAAACAAATATGGACTAGGGTTGTATGTAGTGAATTTTCAACTGTATGAATTCTAACCATTAAAATTAGCTTATAAAATAAAATGTTAAGTTTTAAAATTCATGAACAAAATCTGACCAAATGTCATCAAATTTATGATATTGTAAAACTTCACATCAATATGTTTGATTTTAGCATGATACACTTGTTTGTTGGAAGTCCATTATTCAATTTCTTGTGACAATGTTGACAATTGAAGCGAAGTATATGGTGGTAGGAGAGGCTAGCAAGGAAGCATACAAGTTGTTAGCAATAACAATAGGAATTCTAAAGTGTATGAGAGAAATCACACACACAAGTAAACACAAGAGATTTAATGAGGTTCGAAAAGTGTGCATACGTCCTCAAGAGCAAAGCGATTATTTCTATTTCTTATTTATAAACAATAAGGTTACATTACAATATATAATATTGTGTATTTTGCGGGCTTTACCTGAACGCCCAACCCACTTTGTAACTTAACAACATGTGACCTTTATGCTTTACTCTATCATTTTGTCCAGACCATAACTTTGTTCGGCTTATAAAATATGAGCCATGCACAACAATCTCCACCTAGAGAATATTTAGCCCCGTGAAAGATAAATAATAAATCCACCTTAGTCTCTTGGGTTAGAGGTCCTGTCACGTCTAGAACACATCATTATTCAACAAGTCCAAGCAATGCTTGAATTTTTCAATTGTGACCACCTTGATAAACATATCAGTTGCATTCTCTGAAGTGTGAATCTTCCCGAGCAAAATCTGACAAGATGTCATCAATTCCATGATCTTGTGAAATCTCACATAATATGCTTGGTTTTAACATGATACACCTATTTGTTAGAAGTCCATTATTTTATCTCTTGTGGCAATGTCTAACAATTGAAGTAAAATATATGACAATAGTAGAGGCTAGCAAGGAAGCATACCAGTTGTTCATAATTAACAATTGGAATTCTAAAGGGTATAAGAGAAATCACATACATATAAACAAATACAAAAGAATTAATGAGGTTCGACAAATATACTTACGTATTTGGGAAGAAAATGACAACGATATGTTCATCAACAATACAAATTACACCCCAATCTAACTTTATATTCTTAAAATGGTATAAGATCATACTGATATATGTTGATTTACTATGTTATAAATTCTTGATATGTCATATATATACACTGACAAGAGAAAGGTGTTATTGGGTATTCGTAATATTATTCTATAATGAAAATTAAAATTTTACTTGCATATATCAACCTTTAATACATACTTACATTTGGGTATGTGTTCTTCGTTAGGTATCTTTACTATTGTTTTTTAATTTTAAATGTGTGTTGTTATTCTTGGGTTTTTATGATACTGTTTAATAATGAAAATTAATGTTATACTCTAAGGAATCATTGAGTACAAAAACGTTTTATTAAATTTTTAGTTGAAATGGATTGGCAACATTACATATATATTTATTACGGTTTTATTTAATAAAAAAATAATTTTTAATTTTTAAATATTCTTTAGAGTAATAGTTAGCAACATGGTATTGAAAAAAGATAAATATAAAATGAACCGACCTTTAGTATTTGCTTAAATTTGCGTGATACAAAAGCAATCTTGATGATATTTAGATGGTTGTACGGTTGAGATTTATTATTCTTAGTTATTTCTTGATCAATTCCACGTGAGGTGAGATTTTGTATTTGCTGACATTAAAATATTTGATTTTCTATTTACTCTTCTATTTTATCCATTTGTGATTTAATTTGTTCTTTGATGCTTGTTTTTTTTTCCTTGATAACAAATTTCGGCAGAAACTCTAAAATGGAAAGCTCTAAAAGACAATATGCGAACGAAGCTGGGTCAGCATCTGATCAGAAGGGAAAAACAACAAAGTATTCTTGGAAGACACTCCGAATAACACATATATACCGACCCTTCTAGTGATGAAGATAATATAGTATCAAAGGGTGGTTCCCAAAGACGATTCGTAGAGATAAATAATCCAAACTGGATTGATCCAAACCATAAACTTTACCGCAAAGAAGGAAAACACACCGGTTCCAGCATGTATGTAGGTGTTAGGCGTCGACCATGGGGAAATATGCAGCAGAGATTCGTGACCCACGCCATAAGGATTGTAGGCGTTTGTGGCTTGGTACATATGATACTGAGATAGAGGCTGCTATGTCTTTTCGTGAAAAGAATAAAGAATTTGACAGAGAAATGCCTCTAGAAACCTCATAATGCATCTCAACCATATAATTAATTTATGTGCTATTACTATTTTATTGTATGTCTGCATTTTCAAATAATTTTATTATTGTGGCATTTGAGATTTTACAAGATGGTAGATGCATGGACATATTTTTCTCATATTTTTTATTCTTCTTCCTTATCTTTACTTATTAAAAATTAAACGCTCTAGAAACCATGCATGCATACCAAAGGAAAACTATCATTTTGTTATCTTGGCAATTGCTAATTTAATGAATGTAAAAATAAAAGAAAAATACAGTAATAAAGGGTAAAGAGACCACTTCATATTAACAAGAGCAAAAAAATGTTAATTTTGCATAGATGAGCTAATTAAGAGTAAATATTTCGAAGAAGCCAACGCAATTTTTTATATACATATCATATAATTACAAGTTACAACACATGCAAATTAGGAGGTGATATATCACCTAATAAACTTTTAGCGTAGTCACTCACTGGTATAGAACTAAAAGAAACTAAATTAAAATCAACATTTTAGAAAAGTTTTAGGTGTAGAACAAGACTAATATATACAGATTGAGGAAGTTGCTTAGGTACACGAAAATGTTAAAATAAATTTTTATAAACTCTTTTAGAAATAAATGAAAATGTTAAAATTTTATTTACTATCCATTATGTGATAAGGGAGATTAAATTATTTTGTTTTATTTTAAATAATTTTGTACATATCATGAATTATTCAATGTTTTCACTATTTTAAATAATCAATGTTATTATTATTTTGAATATTCTTGATAATGAATGGATTATTAATAAATTTTATAATAAAAAAATTTCAAAACAGATAATATTTTAATAATGATGAAGACGCAATTTTTTTTATTTGTACTGTTAACACTAGTGACTGTTAATAAAAAAAGACGACCAATATATTACACCATGAATGAAACTAATAACTAACAATTAATTGGTCAAAAATTCGGGAAATTTATTGAAGCATGCATGAAGACGCAATTCCCCTAACTCAGATAATCAATGATCAAATATAATCACTTGTTAGATAAGAACGAGAGTGGTAGTTCTAAATTCAATACAGGTATATCTAAACAAACTAAAGATTTTGGATATCACATTACGAATTGATTGACCAAGAAATATGTCTGTTACATTTTACTCTTTCTATTTTTGTATCTACTCTGACTTAATTTTTCTTTTATTATTAGGAAACTTCAACATGGCAAGACTTAAAAAGATTTTTTAATTCTCTGATCTTGAGAATTGAGCAAATCGATAGTTTGGTAAGTAAGCCTAAATTCCTTTTCTGTTGCCCGATTATGATAATAGTGGAAAATCTGAAATCCACAAGTTTAATTTTAACTCCTGATCTGCTGAATGTCCTGATGCCATTCCTTAATGCATTGCGTATATGTCTTGCTTTTATAGCAAAAATATTGATTAGTGGCCGTAGGTGCTAAAAATGTATGTACGTACCGAGAGGAATCAAATTATATTTGTATATATTGTTTAATCATTTAATTGAATAAATTTTTTATCAAAATTCATCATTATTACATTAAAAATTTCTTTCACGTCAATTATACTTACAAAATTTTGTATTAATCTAAATTGATTTAATACTTTAATCATGTACAGCAAAATTAATATACTATATATTTTTAAAATATATGTCAATATAAATCATTTGATTGCTTTTTTAATTTTGATAGAATTTAACTCAAACAAACATGGTAATACATACAACTATATATAATTTATCAATTGGATTGGGAAAACCATTCTATATAAAGTAATTTTTACAAATAAGTTTAATTTTCAAGCACGCTCTATTATTAGTGTATAAATTTTTTTACACCATGTATCAATGAATTAAATATTATGTTAAATATAGTTTTTAAAATGATTATTATGAATGTGTATATATTGTTAAATAAAAATATTTTATATAATTGTAAAAATTAAAAACATTTTTTTATTGAATATATATATTAATGGTCTCGTGCACCACGCAGTCACTTAACAGTTTCGGATTCAATTAATTGAGACTTGATATATAGCATGGAAGGAGTAGCAGTCATCTTAAGTATCCTTTTCCTGCTGGCTGGCTTGTGCATTAATCCAAACCAGAAAACAAAGGTTCCAAAATGAGAAACTATCTGCAGTTTCTTAGTCCTCATCGGATCTTGTGTTTCTTACTTTTCAGTGCTCTATCATTATGTATAGTTCAATCAAAGTCCACCATTGAACCATGCAATTCCTCAGATTCTTGCCCCTCACTTCTCTCTTATCTCTTGCCATGGGACTCCAAGCTCTCCGAAATCGCCACTCGCTTCAATGTAAACTTTTCTGATATCTTGGCCTCAAATTCTATCTTCCCCATAACACCATCAAGTGTACACCAATCCTTAGTGCAAAATCATTAGTGAAAATACCAATTTCATGTTCTTGTATAGATGGCATACGAAGGTCCATGTCAACCATTTACACTGTTCATGCAGCTGACACACTTGCCTCCATATCAGAAGGCTATGGTGGATTAGTTAGTGCTGAACAAATCAAGATTGTGAACAGCATCAATGCCACCGACCCTTTGACATATGGAGGCACCCTTGTTATTCCATTGCCATGTACATGTTTTGATAATGTGAATGATGGGGGAAGTGCTATTTATATGTCATGTGTGGTGCAGAGAAGGGAGAGCCTGGGGAGCATAGCAACCAAGTTTGGTACAACTGTTTCGGACTTAGAAACTGTAAATGGGTTTGGGGAAGCTACGGTAGATCCGGGAGACATTCTATCAGTTCCCATTGCAGGTTGGTTGGTATATATCAATATCACTCCAGTTGTATTTAGTACGTCTTGTACACACGTACTTTCTGTTTTGTTTTTGTAGAAAATAAGTTTCAGCGTGGGTCTGAGATATTTATTTATTACTCCTTCTTCTTTTCAAAATAACCATTGCATTTCAGAATTCTTTTTTCCAAAACAAGTATCATATTTCATTTTTTAATATAATATCAATTTTTTTTCATTAATATTCCAAATAAGTGTTATTTTAATTTTTCAATATAATATTAATATTAAAACTAATTTTATAAAGTTATTTTTTTATCTATTTATCAGTAAATTTTACTAGTGCATGTAAAACAAGTTAGAATGACACTTATTTTGAGATGAAAGATGTATTAGTTAAAGTATGTTAAAAATTAAAACTTGATTTTTTCTCTTGATAAGAGGAAAAATGTAAAGATTATATAAAAAAATGTTATGTAAATATATAGTACTTTTTATAAAGATTTTTATAGAACTGAAGATGAAAATTAAGTTAGTCTCTCTCACACACAAAAGTAAGTACAAACTTTTCACTGGCTACCACTTCAGAAACAGAGGAAGAGACAAGAAAGAAAGAAATAAATCCCTGAAAAAAATTGTAAGTGCCGATAAACTGCTCTATTTAATTTGGATGTGGGTTAGTCCTAATGTTGCAGACTCAAGTTTTTCATCCAAGCAGTAAATATATATGGATAATCAATCGTGTAAAACATAAATAACACAACATAATAATACAAATAAAATAAGGGAAACTCTTTGAAGTGTTAATTTCTTCCTACATTGACATAATATTCTGTAGAATTGTACCGTCCTTTGCAGCATGTTCATCAGCAACCTTGAATTGGTACGATGAGAGTATGATAGTCCCAAATGGCTCATATACATTAACTGCCACCAACTGCATCAAATGCACTTGTGAACCAACGGATATCACGTAAGATATTTACATCTGCATACAAATTCAAATTTGACTTTTAATTACAAAATTTAAGTCTAAAATATGGTTGCTTGCTCTCATAATTTAACCAGGTTGCAATGTGTTCCTTCTGGATTAGATGTCCCCTGCTATAATTTACGTTGCAAAGGATCCAATCTTATTATTGGTGATCAATGTGTGGATCAATCACAAACAGCTTGCAATGTAAGCCAATGTGTTTACCGTGGCCATAGGGGTGGCAAAATTCTGAGTAGGTAAGCAAATTGAATGCTCATAATAACGGAATCTGGGACCACAAAGAGAAAAAAGATTTCTGTTTTTTTTTAATGGAAAAAAAAGTTTTTATTAATGAACCCAACACAACAGCACAAGGTGTACGTTAATGTTAGGAAAATTACAAAAGAAAGCCAAAACCAGCCATAACACATAAACATAACACAAGCCAATGCTAAATTACATATAAGAAAAAAAATTTGTTAACCTTTCTTTAGAAGCTTTCTTACACAAGTTACATGTTGTGTTTTTTTGCAGTGTGAAGAAATCGTCTTACCTCGAGTGCCCGGGTAATTACTAGTAAACAATATTATCTCTATTATTCTATAGCAAGAGATGCAGAAGTTTCAGATTACTGATTTGATTTTCACTCTAATATATTTTTCTCTATTGTAGATAATTTGTGTCATAGTGGACCATCATGTTGGCCTTCCTCATCACCATATCCTGAAGACCCATTTGGTATGTCTCCAAGGCCATCCCCCTCCTTGCCACTGCCAGTTTCTAAGGCTGCTCTGAGGACTCTTGCCTTCAGTGGAAGGCTTGGTCAATTTTTATTCAATGTGCTGCAATTGTTCTTGTTAAAATTTACCATTTCTTTTCTGATTTGAATAAACATATCTAGTCGAGAATAACCCATGTCTTTTATTCAATTCTACCTTAACCCTCCCCCCCGAAAGAAAAGAAAAGATTTCAATTTGGTGTACAAAATTTTTGTACAAAGCCATTTTTCTTTTTTCATTTTTTTTATTCTCTATTGTAAACTTTGTTGCTATTTAAATGGTTTGAGGACTTAATTTAGACCATTTTTATGCCCATTTGATTATAGTGGAATTCCGTTTATTGGTCTTGTGGACCTGTAGTTTATACCCTTGATTTAGAAGGGTTTGCATGTAAAAATATTGATATTTCTTGTTGTAACCGTGTTATTTATTTTTCTATTATATATATATGTTTTGTTGCTCCTCAAAAGGTCTTGCAAGTGGAGGAATTTGTCCGCTATCATTATCGCTGTCCCTCGTTAGAAGCTACATATCATAGGTAAAAATTCTAAAGGTAAGTTTTGCAAATTTGTACTTATTCAAATTAATCTTTAGGAGGTAAGAAGCTTAACATTATTTAGAAAATTTGTTCTTAAATTCATTAATTTCTTACACTTGTTATTGGAAATTTGGAACACCTTCATAAGTAACTTTGTTTACCAGATGCTAAGCAATACTCCATTCCGAATTGTGTTTAAAGGATTACTTTACATTCTTTTTTAGGTTTCCTTTCTATAAATAGTGTAGACGACAAGATTAGTAGTAGTTCGGGTCATGTATTGGAAGGCAAGTAAAAGAAAGTTCCAAGATCGCAATGCTGATATGGATAAAATACGCAGAGAAAAAAAATCTGACAGGGAGAAGCAATTATAAGCAAAACGTTATCATCTGAGTGATAGCTATTTTGACCAATTACCAGCACCATGTTTTTGGCAAGAATACCTTCCCTCCTATTCTGGAAACAATATCTGATGGATAAGTTACATTCATGTTGACGTTGAATGTAAACAGGTGTCAATAAATGACTTTCTACTATGATTCCATCAATTATGAAGGTTTTAAAATACCGCAATCAGATTGACATTAACATTGTAATAAGATTCCTCAGTCAGCATTTTAGGCTTTTATCCACATGCCACGCGTTATTGTATAGTAGAACATATAGTTTGTTCCGTATATGCCTCTGTCCCCCACTTTCCCCTGTTAATTTACATGATAAGATATAGTATAGCCTATAGTTAGCTCCTAGAATGTGAAAGTCTAAATGTGCTCAATGGGAATTCGAACCATGACTTGTCACTACGTAAAAACTAGTCCATTCTATTATACTAAACTTTTATTGGTTGTAATTTATGGTTTTGGTATCAAAGAAAACTTACTGGCCCAAAAAATATATAAAATTGTATGGTGAACTATTCTTTGGACTGATTCCTAAAATGTCAACCTCGGGGTTCAAATCTATCTGTTACATCAATATTACCCTTTCATGCGTTGAAATCCAAGTTAAGCAGTTACCTTACTGGGCAGATACTGCATCCTAAAATTGACAATATGATTGAACTAACCGTCCTTTAAATTTGAACCCATTGGTAGGCAATATATCCGTTTTTCTGCTGGTAGGATCAGGTTATATACATTAATTTTCCTTTTCTATCCATAAGATCAATGTTTACATGTCACGTACGCATAGAAAATGATTAGAACATGACAAAATAAAATTAATGGTTTAGATTTTTCTTAAACAGAAGTAACGAGCTCTAAAATGAAAGTTAGTATAAAAATTAGTTAACCAGAATCATACATAAATTATTCAGGCACCACTCAGCTTCTAATGGTTGCAAATGCACTATGACAAGACAAGAGATGGGTACCGAAGGCAACCGCTGGTGAAGTGATAGCAACCTCAAGGTGGGGACCACAAATTTGGAAATTTAATGTTCTATCAGGAATTATTGAATTCTAAAAGCAACACAGCAAAAGGGTCACACTCAAATTTTAATACACAACCCACACTAACCCCAGTAGGGAAGTAGACCCAAAACCAAATGGGTCCATGAGAAATCTCATTATCAGAAAGGCAACCAATGGGGATTCAGAGAACAAGATGAACATCAAATCTCCAGCCAATAAATTATAAACACTGGGATGAGGCCAAATGGTAGGTCCAAAAACCCCCACTAGGAAATTACCAAAAAATGCATTGGCAGAGACAGAGAAAGCACCCTATTTAGTAAGAAAAAGTTTTGCCTAGTATGGTTAATAGATTATTGTTTCTGTTAAATATGTGATAAAGAGTTCAAATTTCAAGTTTATATGTATGCAAAAATTATTAGATACTGAACAATCACACAATAATCGAGAAGAGAAAAAAGAGAAGAAAAAAATAACACACAAAATTTACTCTGATTCATCCAATGTGAGTTACGTCTAGCTATTCACTATATTCCCTCACACACTAGTACAATTGCACTCAGATTACAAAGAAATATATAGGCTTAGAAACCCTAAACATCATAGCTATTTATGGGCCCAAACCCAAACTACAAATAATAAAACATGAGACCTACAACAATACAAGACCTCGAAAAAAGTCCTGGGAGCGCTGCCCCCTAACCCCCACCGGGACGATTCCGCTGGACCCCACCCGACCCCATGCCTATCTGCTGACTACACAGTATGAACCATACCTAACAAGAATGCAATATGTTAAAAGACTAATCTTTCACTCTCTCAAACAAAGATACCCTAAACAAAAAAACGAAAAGCAAGACAGACCCCACACTGCCACACCACGCGGTCAAGTCTCAACACACACTAACAATAATTGAATTTGAACCATTTGCCTATCTGATTCTAAGCAAATAAATAAACGAAAAGCACCTCAATATTCCATTGTTACAAGCATTTCACACTTAACATACCAAAATAACAAAGGTTTCTACTTTCTACAATGAGAGACATGAAAGACGCAGGTGCCTTGGGAGGCAAGACAGCAAGAGCCTGCGACAGCTGCGTAAGCAGAAGAGCAAGATGGTTCTGTGCTGCTGATGATGCTTTCCTCTGCCATGGCTGCGACACTTTGGTTCATTCCGCGAACCAGTTAGCAAGCAGGCACGAAAGGGTTCGGCTTCAAACTGCTTCCTCAAAAGTAACCACCACTCACGCATGGCACAGTGGATTCACACGCAAGGCAAGAACCCCGCGTCACAACAGCAAGCACTTTGCGCTGCAACAGCGGCTCAAAGACCAAGTTCTCTTCAACAACACTAGTGTTCTTCCCCTCGTGCCGGATCTCGGAGGGGAAGAACAAGAACCGGTGGTTGTGGATAACGATGAGACGGAGGAGCAGATGCTGTATCGGGTGCCCGTGTTCGACCCTTTTGATGTGAGAACCGATGACTTGGATAGTTTTTCTGACATGGATTTCGCTGAGTTTACTGCTGATGTTGAAAGCCTACTTGATAAAGAAGACGATGAAATAAGTGCGTGTGTGGGAGAGGGAGAGGGAGTTCAAGGTGCAATGGTGAAGGTTAAGGATGAAGAAGAAATAGATGGTGATGTAGCGTGTTATCTGGAATCGGTTTTTGATGATGCCTTTCATTGGAATAACATTGAGTCTGTGATGTCAGATGCACGGGAAGAGAAGGAGGGTGTGGTGGCGTGTGATGGTGGTGTCGGTGATGAAGCAGGAGGAACAAAGGGAGACATATTTTTGAGACTAAACTATGATGAGGTTATTACTGCTTGGTCTAGCCAAGGTTCTTCTCCATGGACAACTTCAAACCCACCTAAGTTCAACTCTGATTATGACTTCTCCTTGGTACTACTACTAATAATAATTGACTTTCTTTTTTCAATGATTTTGTGCTTGTTTGGATTAAAATTTGCAAATTTAAGTTTGAAAGTTCAAACCGAGTTTGCGAAAATAGTCCTCCCTTTTATTTCATTTCAAACTAAGTTTTAAGGCAAAATTGAAGCAAAACACAATTTACAATGCAACCCAACTGAAAACTAAACAAGACTCTTTTTCAATTTTACTTTTTTAATAGACTTTGGGAGCCTCCCAACTGAAAATTAACCAAACATGCCCTTTATCTTTTTGAGTAATGCTAGCTAGTATATATGCTATGCATGCACAATTGTATCTATCGTCATCTATGATTGACATGTGAGTGTTTGTTATTTTCAGGGTTTGAGTGCTGTAGATGGGGAAGTAAGAAGCTTAAGGGGGCACCTAGATGGTGGAAGAGAAGCAAGAGTGTCAAGGTATAGAGAGAAGAGAAGGACTCGTTTGTTTGCAAAGAAGATAAGATATGAAGTAAGGAAGTTGAACGCAGAGAAAAGGCCTAGAATGAAAGGCCGTTTTGTGAAGAGGACATGCTTTGTTGGAGCCAATGCTTTTCCTGCTTACCACTGACATCAATCAGTTAACGGATCCATCTTTGCTTTTTCTGCAAATTTGGGTTAATACTTGGTTTGGCTATATATATATGTACTTATATATAGCCTGTATTATATAAATACTAGTAAATAATATTACTGGGCCAGGTTAATTTTACTAGAATTGTTCCTTGGGATATTTCTGTCTATATATATCTCTAGCAGGTTTAGTAATTAGTACTAATTAATGATCATCCTTATTGGCAGGTTTAAGCCTTTTGGAATTCCTTTTCATTGTTTCTTATTAGAAATTCAATTGTTCAATGCTGATGCTGTTATTAGCTAGTTGATATTTTAGGCTGCTGGATTTTATATATATTTATCTGCTCGATCGTGACTTCAGTTTCATGTTTTATGTACATGAAGAACAAAACAACATGCAAGGTCGGAGTTGCAAAAATTAATGCATCACAAATGAGAATAAATTCATTAATAATTCTCAAGTTATATTATGTACAGCATGATGGTAATCTGAAATTCATCTCAGTGAGAAGGGCCGGGTTGGAAATTGAAATAGTTGTTAATGCAATTAATTGGATTTACAAATATATGGAAGCGTAGTTATGGAAAGGGGAAAGCCACCCCATACCTATATATATTAAGACAATAAATCCAGCTTCTGCTTAGTGGTGGTTTAAAACTGTTAAAAACATGTAAGAATGGATTTAAAAAAACGTAATCAGTTTCTTTTAAGGCAACATAATCAGTTTTCACTCAAACTAAAACACTCCTAAAATTCATCTTATTTTTCACTTATGTCATGTAATTTATTTCTCTCCTCCTTATTTTCATGCACTATATTTCTTTTATTCTTACCAAATAGACATATCAAATGTTTTTCCTAGAACAATCTCATATACTTGTGGTAAAATTACATCAAGGAGTATAGCAAGTTAAAGGGTCTCTTATGAAATTGTTCTCATTTCGTTGAGTGGGGACACAAGTTTTGTAGGGTTATTCACTATCTTTTTAAGTTTGTTTAGAAAACGTGTAAGTTTTATTTAACATAATAAACACTTTTGCTGAAGTGTTTTTATAGACATAAGTAAAGTACTGTATCAGAAGAAGAAAAAACCAAAGTAGCAAATCACGTTAATAAGTTTTTTTTTTTTTTTTTTTTTATTCTTTACGGTGTATTATTTGTTGTATTTTCATCATCCATCCTTGCTATGTGGGGTTTTGCCCCCAACACATAGAACTAACAGTGGCAGCTTATTAGTGAAATTGAAAATGAAAACTCCTATAAACAACCACAAGCTCATCATCATGAGTCATGACTTCTGCATGTCTGGTCATATTTATATTTATTCAGGATACAAATTCAACAAGATGTGTCTACTTGGGTCCATGGTCGGTACATACAATTATAAATGATATAATAACTTGTAAATTGTCTTTCTGATAGCTCAAGAGCTACATAAGCGCAGTAGATGACAGATCCTGACATGCAAGTTTTGTTCTCTCCCTATATATGAGCAATGAGTGGTCCAAAAATTTGTGGTTGCTGGGCCAGATTTTGTGAAAATGAAATAACGGAAACTTCAAAAAGGTAATTGGCACAGGCAGAAACTCAAAATGGCAAATGGGTCAGCACACGACATATAATCATCATCGTGTCTCAATTTGTATTGCTTGGTCCCTCCCTATCACTCACACAATCCTTAACTTTTCTTTACGAATCACTTTCATTTTTTTGGGTCCATTTCTGCTGAAATGAGCTTCCCGTTAATAGGAGTAGAGCCACCCCATATATGCTAGCTGTTCCGTCTCCTTTCACAACTTCATTCAACTTGCACTTTTGAACATGCATGGTCCTTTCCTAATTGAGAGGAATGCTTTTTTATTTTTTTTAAAGTCATAAATTAGAGGAATGGGTCTAGGATTTTTTTCCTCCAACTTTATATCATTGCTAGTTCATATCATTTCCTAATTGGCTCAAAGTTGTTTTTAATTCACGAGTCTCTAATTCAATTTGGCGAGCAATGCTATGTTCATGCGTTTGACTTTCCTAACGTTCAAACCACCCTATCTCTTCTTAGTTACTTTTTCCAAGCCACCCAGATAGATTTTCCTTATCTTTTTCTGAATATCCCCAAGTAATCTTAATAAATAGAGCCAACAAGATGGATTTTCCTTCTCCTTAAAGAATCTTTTGAACGCATTAACTCTATTATTAATTAAAATTTATTCTTGAATGGTGTGGGTAGTCTATTCAAGCATGACATAAGATTGATTCACTAAAAAATCAATTTTATTGATTAATATTATATCTTACAAATCTTTCTGCAAATTTAAGTAATACATTAACTTTTTTTTATTAGATGAAAAAAATTATTTGATTGTTTGTTAAATAATTTTTTTAATAATTTTTAACATGTAACATTTTAAAATATTAGTTTTTAACTTCAGCTAGTTTTTTTTAATTTTTTTTTTCATTTTTATTCTTAATATATTTATCCAATTTTTTAATTATCTTTTTTAAATAAATCATAATTTTAATATTTTTTTGTCATTTTATATTTTTCAACTACTTCAACAACTAATTTTACCGAATATTTATAATTTAATAAGTTAAGTTTCCAACTTTCAACTATCGATTTTTCAATTTTCAACTAATTTTACCAAAGATAACTATTGTCTCATAACATTTACTTTTTAAAAATAAGAATCAATTTAACAAACAACATTAAGTAGTTAATGAATCAAGTTATGATCCAACTTTACTCATTGTTAAGAGATTAATCTTAATCTCCTAGTCTTTACTGTTGCCTATCGCTTTCTATATGGAAATGGTCAAGGAGCACAAAGCTAACAGTACATGAGAAAATTTTCTACCCAGACCAACAAGTATATAGTTTTAATCCTAAATTAAATATTTATTTTATGTCAATAAATTTATATAAATTGTAATGTAATACAATTAAATTTTACAACAAATAAATATTTTGAGTATATAAATTATATTGTATATTCATAATAATAATTTATATTTTAATATAGAGTTATTTTTAATTATTGATAATTTTTTTAAAAATATATTGAAATTCAAGTTAAAATTAAAATATTAAAAATGATAGATTAAAAAAATAAGCAGTTAAAAAAAAGCTCATACAAATGCTCTAGTTGAATAATGTCGTTTACTAAAAATGTTATTCTTTAAGATAATCATTTTAATTCTAATTTATATTTAGAGAGAGAGGTAGGGGTGTTTTTGGCTCGATTTGGTTTGATTTTTCATTGAAAAGTCACTTGAACCAAATTTAAAAAACATATGCTGTTCAATTTTCATTTAAAATAAAATCGGAATCAAACCAATATTTTAGAGTTTGATTCAGTTTAATTTTTGTGATTTTTACTAAAATAGAATTACATTAAAAAATTATTAATAACAATCTACAAAAGTTATTAATATGCTAAACCTTCTACAATAAAAATATGCAAAATTTTTTCTATTTTAAATTAAACATATCTTTAAAAAAATCATTTGAAAAAGAAAGTATTGTGCATTTAATAAGTTTCATATATATAATTTTACAAAATATTATGAAATTCAAGTGATACATATATAAAATGCATAACACTAAAGTAATATAAGTATTAGTACAAATGTTACAGTTTAAATCGGTTTCAAAAACATAATCCGAACTGAACCAATCGATTTGAAAAAAAATCATCCAAAAAAATCAAAAAAGAATCAGTTTGATTCGATTTTTCATATTTTTTGAGCAATTTTTAATTTTTATTTTGAATCGATTTAGATATAAAAACCCATGAAAAGGGATTAGCACCAAAGCAACAATAATTGAACCTGCACATGGGGGGATCGCAATCCACTACTAATTTGTGAACATATAACTCAATTTCTATCCTTTCAGTATTATCATTCTTGTCTTTTCCTTCTTAAGATAGGAAGAAAAAGAAAAGGCCAAACAAAAATATACCTAGCCATTGGATATTTCACACACACACAAATATTTATAAATCTTGATATAAAAAAATGTATATGTACTGGATAATCCATAAACTTAGCCGTTACTCAACTAGTGGTGTTTATGTAATGTACAAACCATAAATTTTAGAGGATCAGTTAGTCAGTTAAACTTTATCAAGGTCGAATGTGTATATATAGATTAAAAGAAAATACAATAAGATATATTTTAATCAATCATACATAAATACATAAATACCTTAGACCTAACTGACTTGATTGTCAGAGTCCTTTTCCTTTTTGTAAATATTTTTTCAACATCGAAACTCAATCAAAACATTTGGCGGATAAACAACTCGTCGAAACTCGACCACAATTCATTGAAACTCGAATAGCATGTATAAATATTTATAAAAAAAATACTAATGAAATAACAATAAAGGGAAAATGTGAACTTTGTTGATATTTCTCTTTTACTTTCAAAAACTCTTCTACTTTAATTTAAAATCAAAATTTTATTCATTTATAAATGGTGCTAAAAAACAAATGAGAGGTGAAGGAGAATCGCTCTGTCAATCGCATAGTTAGAGAATATTTGATCAAAGGAATCTAGGCTCTAAATTGTTTAGTTGGACACCGAGTGGGACTTGTTTTAAATTTTGGATACCTAAATTTAATTCTTATCCATACAAAAATAAAATGATACTGATTATCTTATTTAAATTTCTGATAATGATTTTTTTTTGTTTATGAATCT
Organism: Glycine latifolia; assembly: GCA_013407115.1. Taxonomy (NCBI): domain Eukaryota; kingdom Viridiplantae; phylum Streptophyta; class Magnoliopsida; order Fabales; family Fabaceae; genus Glycine; species Glycine latifolia. The sequence goes on from CM023945.1 coordinate 30,894,263, forward strand.
CTGGTTGATTTGATCATGCTTTCCTGATTTACGGAGATAGTTATATCTATCATTTCCGATCCGTAATTCTTAGAGTAATAAATAAATCAGTTTTGAGCATGGAGGTTTTTTTAGGATTTCTCAATAAATTATTTTTTATAGTTTTTTTATTAGAACAAATTTATGTGATAAAAAAAGTTTCTTAAAAATAAGACTTATATCTTTTACAAGAAAAGAAATTATTTCTTACCAATAAAGAATAATGTTTATCTAACTTTTTTTTCTCAATGTAATTATTTTTAATTATTTAATAATTTAAAAATATAAAAATTTGAGTTTTTTGAAATTTCTTATCATTAAAATAAAATCGTGTATAAATTTCTTATAAATAATATGAGATTATGAAATTATAAAAAGTAATATTAGAACCACAAAATAACTCAAAAAATTCATTTAAAAAATTCTCATTAAAAATGCTATTAGTATCTTTCTGATATTCGCTTAAATTTGTGTCACCTAGCCGGGGTAAGTACTCGGTTTGACCAAATCTTTCAGATAATATTGGATTAACAAATAGACCAACTGCATCTCCAAGTTCGATAGTAGCATATGATCTCAGAACTTGGCCAATACCAAAACTGCCAATTCAATTTGTTGCTTAAATAAAAGGAAAAAGCATCAAAACTATTATTGATCTTTTTCCATCTAAACTAATGGATTTAAAGAAAATAAAAAAAATTCCTAAACTAATTCCCCAGATTTTCTATCAGTTCCTCTTTAGCTAACTGTTCCTTTTCGTGTTCTTTCTTCAAGTGTGCTTTCTCATCCTTCTTGGCCTTTTTCTTTACTTCATCTTGTGTCTGTAGCTTCTTCTTGGTCTCCTCAATGGGCTCAATCAGACTCTTCAAGCAAGTCTCAGAGTCTTGAGCAATTAACTTAGGTATCAGATTCTCAGCAACATCAGCAGGTATCATGTTGACCTCCCCCAACAACTTCTCAACAGTACTGGAAAACAAACTGTGAGACTCAACATCCAAGTAGTTTTTGGCCAGCACCTTGAAAGCTTCGTAGCTGCAATATGACATTTCTATGTGCTTGTCCATCATCCCTCTCCTAATGAGAGCAGGATCAAGCTTGTCCACAAAGTTTGTTGTGAAAACTATGATCCTCTCTCCCCCACAAGCTGATCAATAAAATCAACAACCCTGACAGAGTCACCATGTTTTTTCTCTTCTGATCTTCTTTACGTTGCTGATCTTCATCATCTCTTTTTTTTCTTCTCCTTTTCCTTCTTATTCCTTTGGCAAGTAAGATCAAGAGATCGAGCAATGTCTTCAATCACTGTAATAGACTTGCTTGTTGTTTAAATCAACAGTCTTATTTTACATCATAATTCATGAAATTAGTCATTGCTGCTATCATGCTTGACTTTCCTCCCAGGGGCCATATAGTAAGTATCCTCTCTTCCAAGCCTTCCCAATTTTATTATAGTACTCTTTTCCTGTTTCGAACTTTTCAAGGTTGTTTAGGATCTCTTCGTTCTTCTTTGGGTCCATGGCGAGAGTCTCAAACCGTGAAGGGTGCTCAAAATCTACGTGACTCCACTTTGTGGGCAGTGTAATTTTCTGTCTCTCAATAAAAATATTTTTACTTTAATTTTTTTAACCAATATGTTAAGACACTGGTTAACATTTGTCTTGTAAGTATACCAACCACTGCTGGATTTGTCGGTGTACAGTTTTGGCGTCCTGTTCTGAAACGCAATGGCCCTGCTTTCTTTCAAGACATGTTGGATGTAAGCGCCAGTAACGCTTGTGGAAGGTCAGTTTTAAGAACCTGTTCTCTTTGGAGGGATTCGAGGGTTTATGATTTGCACTTCATCACACTGTAAGTCCTTGGAACTTGTCTGTGATTTCTTCATTGGCTATCCGTCACCACTTCGGGTTTGAGCCTGCCGGTTCTTTGGGCTGAGTTTGCACTGAGTTAGGTTCGGATGGCAATGTACGCTTCGCTTCGCCTCTCTTTCTCTCGAGGACTTGTTCCCCTGTGAATTCAGGGAAGGATATACATGGATGTAAGAGTGCACATGGTTTGTTAACTTGCGTACGTACTTTATGATATAGTTACGAACACTGTACGGGAGGAATTGCCCATACGTGACATACACAAATATAATGCTATCCATAACTGTTCCTAGCTGTGACTGTGACTAGGACCACATTGCAGCAATTCCCATCCTTCCATGCATGAAACCAAATCAATTATATTCATTTAATTCAGATATTTTTTTTTTAAATTAAGTTGATTCAGAATTGAAGTGAAAGAAACTATTAATGGGACCAATCTAAATCAAATTTATTGGTTTGGTTTTGATAATCGAATTCATCAAGTCAATCAGATTTGATAAAATTCTCACTATCTCAACTAAACATTCTTAATATTTTATCAACAATTAATTTCCCTCTCAACGGCTTCAAAATAATTTTTTTATCTTTAATTCTATGCATGATTTTCTCAACAAATAATTATTCCATTTAGTCTATCATCTTTTATCTCTATTTTTGAATTGAATTTCAATAATTAAAAATAACTCTATATCACAATTTTAAATTGATCATTTATATAATTTATATATTTAAACATATTTATCTAGTATTTTGTTATGAATTTTAATGATATAAAAACAAATTATCTTGTGTACGTTTTCATAGATCAGCTGGAACAGCAGGCAAATTAAACGAGACGGGGCCTTTTCATTAAGCTCATGGATATGGCTGTGTTAATGCACGTGCATGAGTAGTGAAAACAGTTACAAAGAACACAAACGGGTGTTGAACACGTGGCACTTGCGTTTGTTCTCTCTTTTGGCGCTGGCGCTAAATGATTGTGACGCAGAGAGTGTTGCTCTCCTACTTTCTCGGAACACTCTATCATGCATCTTTCTCATTTCTCACTTCCAAACAAACAAACATTATCAACACTAACATGCCAACATACATCATTTTTTAAATTATTATTTTCATAATTATACTAATTTCTTTCAAAATTATATTTATTCAATGGATGTTTCTCTCTCTGAGTCTCCTCATATTCAATCTCAACAACCATCTTTGATTCAACGTGAACGTCTTACTGCATCATTATATCCTCTTTTCAAACTTTTCAAATTCTTCTTCTTTTCCCTTCTTTTATTTTGTCCTTCTCCGTGTTGCAGTTTTACAAAATTTTCCATTCTTGAAGGGTCAACAACAACAAATGGGAATGTTAGGCTTCCATTGAAGGGTTCTGAAAACTACTATGCATGGGTTGAATTCACATTATTCTTGGTATTCTTTATATTACTGGAATATTATTTTGAAAATCTTTGAAATACATTGTTGAATTGAAGTGTAGCACATAAAAAGTTGTCCCTTTTGACTCCAAACCTCTTGGTACCATTTTTTCAAGTCGATGTATTGTGTTTATGAGCAAAACAGTGCATATATATACTCAGCCTCAATTACGTTCAAGGGTAGAAAGATTGTGCCTTAACTAGTGAATGGAATTGGAATCATAATGCTTTGATTGCATTGTATTTGTGTAATTTAATTCAGACTACCATGATTCCAATTTCTAACTTTTACTTTTATTGGGGGTGGGTTGGATATTAATTTCAGGCTTTGAGCTTTTAAGAGTTTGTAGGATGATACGATAAAATAATTTCTTTGAAACATGTCTCCATGGATCTGAAGTTACATGTCCCTCCTACAGGAACATAGTGATGAATTCCCCGCCTGACGACAACAATTCAGAACCTAGAGAGTTGGGCAGCCCAGATGCTAGTTCCAATGAAAATGGGAATTTTCTATCCTTCTATGGTGAGGTGGAAGGTAATATGACTTACTTAGTCACTACACCTATTAGTAATTTGCATATTATGTATTCACTCATATGTCGATCTCCTTCTACTTGAATATTTTCAGCCAAACATCGATTGCTTTTGGTTCAGTGGTTATCTAGTCTTGTCCCCTCATTGAACCTTCCAATAAATGTCACGGATGGTGAATTAAGAGCATGCTTGAGCAATGGTACAGTTTTGTGCCAGATACTGAACAAGCTACGACATGGTACCGTGAATGTGGTAACACTTTTTAACCTTTTACTAACTCTAACTGTAATTGGCAACTTGGTTTGAGATATACCTTTTAATCTGGATTCTCTTATGTAGGTTAGTGAACCTGATAATTTTCTGCCATCACAATCAGAAAATGTTAAATCGTTTCTGAAAGCTTTGGACGGAATGGGATTGCCCCGGTTTGAAATATCCGACCTAGAGAAGGTATAAGATGCCTAACTTTGTGTCATGCATTCAAATTAGAGTTTTACTTTCAGAACAAAACTTAGTTTAGAGACAGTTGCACAATTGTAATCAATCAGGCATTATTATTATTGTCGAGTTTAAATTGATACCCTGTTAGTGTAAAGATTTTTATACTAGATATAATTAACCTAATTCGAGTTTTAATTTAGACTTTTAACCAATTACAAAATAACTCTACTACTCTAAATATACCTTTTAAAATAATTATTATAAAAGTAAATAATTTTACTAAGCATGGTAATCAATAATTAAATGACTGTCTAAAAATCTTTATATTGTCAGAATATTCTAATTAAATTCTTATTATATGTCTGCTAACTTTTATATCAATTTTTTTTAGATCAAAATTTTATTTATAGCATTGGTTTTGTTTGATGCATACCACCATGTCTCTTTTGTTGTGTAGGGGTCTATGAAAGCTGTTGTGGATTGTCTTTTAACACTTAGAGAGAAAAGTTTGCAGAATGCTTTGGGAGATAATATTTCTGTAACTAGTTCCAACACGGTGAGCCCTCATGGGAATGCACCATTCAATTTTCATTGTTCTCCAACATTTGGTGGAGAGCAGAGGAATATTGCAGCTGGATCGATGTTGCAACGTGTTAAGAGTACCCCTATTATGGCAGGTCCGGTGAATTTTATTCAACTCAGACTTGTGTGTGTTTAAGCATACAATTTTTTAAACATGGTGACATGGTTATGTTAACAATTAAGAAAACTTATTTGTAACTTGAATTTCCTAAGAAACAAAATTTGTGAAGTCCTAGATTGTACTATTAAAAACCTATTATATAAAGTGTCGGTACTACTCTCTAATCAAAATTGGTATTTCATAGCAGTAGTTACTAGTTACTAAGAAGAAATACTGATTTTAACTAGAGAATAGCGTCAAAAGAACTTGTGACATTATATCTTTGTCCTAAAGTAAAATCTTAACTTTTGTATGGAAGACCTTTTCCTTGAAATTTCTTGTTAAATACTATTTATCTATACTGTTTGTCCACCATCAGTTTCCAAGTAGATGGTGTTCTTGTCTTTAAGTGATTAGTTTTAGTCATTTGTATATTCTACAGAACCATCAGCTTCATTAATACACCAAGTTGGTCATAAGTTTCATGAGGTGTTTCAACTGAAACCTGGGAGTTACGCAGATCTTCCTGCTGCAAAAATATCAGAAATGATGAAATCAAACAGTATAGATGTAAGTTGCTAATGTCAACTACCAGATACACACGCTTTATGTATGTGTGTATGTATATAGATACACAATTTTTTTCTGTTTGATACATCACTGATTTGTTTCAGTCTAATGTTGCAGAATGCTCCCACGCAGTCGCTTCTGAGTGTTGTGAATGGTATTCTTGAAGAAAGTGTTGAAAGAAGAAATGGGGAAATACCTCATGTATGGCCTCGGAGACTTTGGTTTGGTGTTACATATGTTCATAAACTCATTCATTAGCCTACATGTATATAACCCATGCAATTGGTTTACACCCCTAACATGTGCCACAAACAGTTTCACAAACACTGTCATTATCTTTGTTGTTCAGCGTGTAGCATGCTTGTTGAAAAAGGTTACCCAAGAGATTGAGCGGCGCATGTCAACTCAAGCAGAACATTTGCGAACGGTATGTTATGTTCGTTACATTATTTTCAAAAGCTAGTTATTTAGTTACTTTTAGTTTCTTAATAATTTTCTCCATTTTACCCTATGACTTACAGCAAAACAATCTTTTCAAGGCTCGGGAAGAAAAATACCAATCGAGAATAAGAGTACTTGAGGCACTTGCATCTGGAACTAGAGATGAGAGTGAGGTATCACAAATAGTTTTGTCTAGTTATTTTGCTAGAAGTATACCAATTTTATACACCTTCAAATTTTGCATATTGGTATGAGATTTCTATTTATCAGAGGGAACTTTTTTAACAGATCTGTGCTAGCCAGGTTCAGCAGTTGAAGGTAATGGTTTCTTGCTTTGCACAATAAACAACGTATTGATACACTTTTAATTAAATCATGTTCAAGTTATTTGGATTTTGGCTCTCTGTCCCTTCAATACAGGGTGAGAAGATCAAGGAGGAAAAAAAGAAGGTAGATGAGAGTGAAGTTGTTAGATTGATAAAAGAGCAGGAGGACAAAAATTTGGAAATTTCAGGTTTGAAGGTAGAACTAGAAACAGCCAAAAGAACATATGAAGTACAATTCTCACAGTTGGAAGAAGAAGCTAACAGTTTTAAAGCAACATTGACACGGAAGGTCCAAGAATATGAGCATCAATTGGAAGAATTAAGAAATGAGGTAACGGCTTCTTATTTTGCACAAAAAGCAATACATTGGTACACCATGAGAGACATGACAAGACCGAGAGGTTTTAGTTAAAAAAGACTACATGTTTTTGGCCGTGTTCTCCAATCAGAATATATATTCACCTCGGTAATCTATGCTGAAACTTTTATCAGTCAGATACTTGACATAGAACTCTATTTCTAATTGGAAAGTAGCACTAAAAACATTTAAGTTTTATCCTTGGATAAATTAGTTTCATGTTATATGTTAAAAAAAAAAATTACATACCCATTGCCTAAAGGCTCTTTACTATGCGAAGGTAAATGAGAGAAATATTGTACACAATCTTATTCTTACATATGCAAAGAGACTGTTCCTGAATTTAAATTTATGACCAACAAGTCACCATGACACAACTTTATCACTGTGTCTGGACTCACCCTCACTTTCATGTTATATGTATTGTGAAATATTTGGCCCTTCAATACAGGCTGAAAAGATCAAAGAGGAAGCAAAAACAACAGACGAAGAGGAAACTATTAGGTTCATGAAAGAACGGGAGGACAAAAAATTGGAAATTTCATCATTGAAGAAAAAACTGGAAACAACAAAAAAAACATATAAAGTACAATGTTCACAGTTGGTAGAAGAAGCTAAAGATGCTAAAGCAGAACTGACACAGAAGGCCCAAGAATATGAGAATCAATTGAAAGCATTAAGAAATAAGGTAATGGTTTCTTTGCAGTTTGCACGATAAGCAATAGATTAATACACTTTGAGAGGCAGGACAAGACCAAGAGGTTTTAGTTAAAACTTGAAATACACGACTTAGATGCACTTGGTGTTCTCTAATCAGAATAGGAGTTTCACCTTAGTAACCTATGCTGAAACTTTTATTACGGATTCTTGAGATAAAACTAATTCTGATTGGAAAATAGCATAAAAAACATATAAGGAACTGTATTTATGTTTTATCCTTAATAAATTACTTTATTGTATTTGTATTATGAGCTCTCTGGCTCTTCAATACAGGTTGAAAAGATCAAAGAGGAGGTAAAAACGGCAAATGAAAAGGAAATTGTTAGATTGATGAAAGAACAAGAGGACAAAAATTTGGAAATTTCAACATTAAAGCAAGAACTAGAAACAACCAAAAGAACATATGAAGTACAACGTTCACAGTTGGAAACAGAAGTTAAGGATGCTAAAGCAGAATTAACTCAAAAGTCTCAAGAATTTGAGCACCGATTGGAAGAATTAAGAAATAAGGTAACGGTTTCTTAGTTTTCAAGATATGCAACATTTTGGTACACTTTTAGTTTTATATACAGAGACAATTAATCTAGATTGGCATCCCTGCAACGTACGTGATTGTATTTATCTATTCTTATAATATCAATTGTAATATTAATTAGTTTAATATTATTTTAATTATTATTTATTTTGATAAATAAAATGCTAAATCATAAATAAAGTAACAGATTGATTGCAGATAAAATAATAACACCATTATATTAAAATAAATAATAATAAAACATTTTAAATATAATAATAATATTTATTTTTACTATGATTTTAATATATTCTAATTTTATTGACTATTGATATAACTATATTATTATTTTTATAAGATACAGGATAGGGGAAGAGAAAAAATGTAAAGCGAAATAATGCGGCACTATTAACTAAATTTTATATTATTATTATTATTATTTTAATTAGCACTTTAATGATTTTCGGGAGACATCATATGTGTAAGATGTGCTCGCTTGTGCAACATTTTGATTGATGTCCTAACTTTCCAAGAGAGGTTTGAATAGATACAGCAAGCAATATACAGTTCTTACATAGTATTGATTATTTTCATGTTAATTATTTGTATTATGGGTCCTTTGGTCCTTCAATACAGGCTGAGAAGATCAGAGAGGAAGAAAAGGAGGCAGATGTGAAAGAAATCATCAGGTTGATGAAAGAGCAGGAGGACAAAAATTTGGAAATTTCATCATTGGAACAAAAGTCTCAAGATTATGAGCATCGATTGGACGAATTAAGAAATAAGGTTAAGGAGCTTGAGGTTTCTTCTGATTCAAAAGATCAGAAGTGGAACATGAAAATGAACCAAATGCAGACTGTTATAAATTTTCAATTCAGTTCCCTACAGGTACACTTACAAATGTGTTAATGTCAATGTTATCTTGGTGATGTCAAACATTACAATTTTGTTCTTAATTTGCAAACTTCCAGAAATTGAAATTATCTTGGGAATTCATTAAGCAAAATGTTATGAAAGAGCAAACGGTTTATGCAGAGGCTTGTGATCGGTTAGGTACGCCTTTTTAGTAGAATGTCATCTTAGTGCACCGTCTTTCCTTCTTAGGAGTTAACTTTCATCATTTGATTGTAAATTAATTTTTCAGGTGTTTATCTTAAACCACTGCTACATGCAGCTGAGAACTACCATACTCTTCTTGCTGAAAATCAAAAAATGTTTAATGAGATTCAAGAATTAAAAGGTGGCATTATCTATGTGTCTGTCTACTAGGCTATTGATGCAAGTGTACTTTGAATTCACACAAACTTTTTCTGACACAGGAAATATCAGAGTATATTGTCGAATTAGACCATTTCTTTCAGGCAAAAAGGAAAAACAATCTATTGTTGAACTCATTGGTGAAAATGATTTGGTAGTGGCAAATCCATCCAAAGAAGGAAAAGATGTTCTTCGATCATTTAAATTTAACAAGGTTTTCGGCTCTGCCACAACTCAAGGTGTTAAGATTATTTTTTTTTTATCACAGTTTCTCTCTTTTAGTTGTTATGTTAACATTCTAATGTTGTACTAATGATATTAAATTGAATAATGCAGCGGAGGTATACTCTGATATTCAATCCTTTATAAGATCAGTTCTAGATGGGTATAATGTGTGTATATTTGCTTATGGCCAAACTGGATCAGGGAAAACTTATACAATGGTATGAACCCTCTGAATATATTGATTTTTATCTCATACATCATGTTATTGAAGGAATTCTTCATTCTATAAGTGCCAACTTTTCTCAGACTGGTCCAAATGGGGCAACAAGCGAGACTATTGGTGTTAATTATCGAGCTCTAAATGACCTCTTCAAGATTGCCACAAGTAGAGAAAGCCTCATAGACTATGAGATTGGAGTTCAAATGGTTGAGATTTATAATGAGCAAGTCCGTGACTTGTTAATAACAGATGGTTCTCCAAAAAGATATCCTTTTTTTCAATAACTTTTAATATGTTATTCTTTGCATGGATTTTCTTACTTCTACTTTTTTCTTTCTCTGATTTCCTTAAATGCACACACTTGGGATATTGACTCGATCTCAACCAAAGGGCTTAGCAGTACCAGATGCTAGCTTGTTTCCTGTGAAATCGTCTTCAGATGTGATTAAGCTAATGGACATTGGACTTAAAAATAGAGCCATTGGTGCAACTGCTATGAATGAAAGAAGTAGCCGTTCTCACAGGTTACACCACTTTTTTCCCCTTTCTTTAACATTTAACATTGAAAGGAAAGGTTTCTATTATGATAACATCATATAAACTTATGTACACAGTGTTGTCTCAATTCATATTTGTGGGAAGGACTTGAAGACTGGTTCTACTATGGTTGGTAATCTTCATTTGGTAGATTTGGCAGGAAGTGAAAGGGTGGATCGGTCTGAAGTAACTGGGGATAGGCTTAAGGAAGCACAACATATAAACAGATCACTATCTGCCCTTGGAGATGTTATTTTTGCCCTTTCTCAAAAAAGCCCCCATGTACCATACAGAAACAGCAAACTTACTCAACTTCTACAAACTTCTCTTGGTAAATCTTTATTCATCATTTGTTATGTCACATGCCTTGAATATTTTCTATGTAGATTTTCTTATGATCTTTGAATCTGGTCTTTGATTTTACTGCACAGGTGGCCAGGCGAAGACACTCATGTTTGTCCAAATTAATTCAGACGTAAGTTCATATTCTGAAACACTGAGCACTTTAAAGTTTGCTGAAAGGGTTTCTGGAGTTGAATTAGGAGCTGCACGAAGTAGCAAAGAGGGCAAAGATGTCAGAGAATTAATGGAACAGGTACTACCTTTTGTCTACCAAATTATGTGGGCTTGACTGTATTACATTCTTTTCAGCTTTGTGAGCGAACCAAAATGTCTTTAGGTTGATCTTATATCTGTTTCCTTTGCTTTCATTTTATACTTTGAAGTGCATGTTTGGATTAACGTTTGTAAAGTTTGAATGATTTCATATTACGAACAAAATTTTAAAAGCAACCCTGATGTTTCTTTCATTTGAAACTTGGTCTAAAACCAAACCTAAGTGTCTAAAGTTACTGAACGAGAAACTAAACATATCACCAAACTGAGTTTAGCAAAACAAAAGTATGTTCAAGGCAGCTGAACGGGAAACGAAACATAGACAAAATTAGATGATTACCAAACACAACTAATTAATTATCCTTTTCCTTGCCTGACTTTCCAGGTATCTTCTTTGAAGAACGTTATTTTTGCAAAAGAGGGGGAGATTGAGAGGCTTCAATTACTCAAAGGTTCAGTTGGTAGCATTGTTAAGCGAAACCAAATTCCACGGAGTAGAAGTATTAAGCACTATGAAGCTTTTAACCAGCAACCGATAGATGATCATATACACCAAAATGAATTTCTCCATCAATCTGAACTTAATGGGAGAAACATAGGAAAGCATATTGCTGCAATTGCAGAAACTTCGGGATTTACAGATTCTGATTTTGATGGAAAATCAAGTGATCTTTCTGACAGTACTGTTGCTCCAGGCACAGAAACTGATGGTTCTGAAAATTACAGTCTCACCGAACGCACAACATCATCAGATAAGAGGTGAGTAGTGTTTATTCTATAGCTTTGGTCACTGCCCTTTACATTCCGGCTACACAGTTTACTAAATCTTAATATTAGAAAGGGAATTCTTGTTAATTTCCTAGCTAGTTATCTATACCAAAGTTATCAAAATATATCTGGTAACATATATAACCCCTTCCCCGTGGACTCAACTATCTAATGAAACATTTCGTACGGTACAAAGGGTTTTATTCATTGACTGAGTAGGAACTTTTACCTCAATGATTGAAGGCTTTATCACACTTTTGGTTTTTCTTGTGCGATTTTAATCTTTCAGATTTTCAATTGGTTCCTTGGGTTTCGCAAATATACAATTTTAGTTCCCGGAATTCAATTGTGTCAATTGGTGGGTATCGTAATTATGCAATTTTAGTCAACTCAAATTTTTTAATTGTGCGATTAAAACTAATTGTGAGGACAAAAATCAAGCAATTGTAATAGCTAGGGATTAAAATCTCACAATTGAATACCTATTGACACTATTGAAATTCAGGAATTAAAATCAGACATTTATGAAACCTAAGAGACTTAATTTTGGCACAATTGAAACTTGAAGAACTAAAACTACACAATCTATGATACCTGATGGACCAAAAGTATAATTGAGAAGCAAGATGTCAAACTACAAATATATTTCTTCTCTAGAGAATATAGTTTACTTGAGCCGTCTGATGACAACTTTGCTTTTCTAATATACCAGTTTCTTATAACAATGTTCAGGATTGATGCATGTTAAATTTACATATTATTCATTTGTAAGTTGAAGCCTATTATGTATTATTCATACATGCTTGGCCGGGGAACAATCAGACATGGTTAACACCACCTGCATCATTTAGTAGTCATGCTTAAAATTAATGTACATATGGTTTATTTTTTATTTTTAATTTTCTTCATATATTTTGCAGATCTAAAGTAATTCGCAAAACTGTTCAAGTGATGAGGAAATTAAACCGAACTTCATCTATCGCGACCACCCCAGTGAAGGACCCCTTGAAGAAGTCACCAGGTATGTACTAACATAAAGTTAAAGTCTCCGTTGGGGATATGAATAGTATTCTTAAAACCTATGTTCGTTTAACTTTTGAACTTTCTTTCACAAATTTGATGTTAGGTATAAAAAAAAGCGTCAGTATAGGCAACCTTAAACCTCCAAAACTGTGGAAGTAAAGTAGGAAGCAGAAGCTACAATTTATTTACTATTCCACTATGTGACACGCACGCACCGTCTAAATAGAATTGTTTCGTTGCTCTGTTCTAACACTTGAGTTTTAGTCATTTTTGTGGGTGTTTGCATCCACTCCAATTTTGTATTCTTAAGTAAAAAAAACGTTAGTTTATGTATAAATGTACGAGCTAACTCCATCAGTTTAAAATAGAAAAGGATTTATAGCAAGCATTCAACAAGTTGATGTACAAAGTTTGATACGCGTTGACAACAATGTGCTGTTCCATATCATTTACTTTGCAAAATTATACTTTCTTTCAAAGCATCATTCATTGAAAATGGCCAACCAAACTTACAAAAAGACGGGATACTAAAAAGAAGAACATTACATTAGTGCACACGTATAAATAACAGCAAATCAAGCACGCATGTTCGAAACTAAATATGTTAATAATCATGAAGATACAAACACAGTAAAACAGTTTTCACACTCATGTATTTTTCTTATTTTCCGAATCAACGCATGCCTAACAGCAACTACTCTATTGGGGTCGTTGCTCGCTCTGTTAGGGTTGCTGATAATTTATAAAATTACATTCATACGGTTAGTTTGTGACATGCACATGAAGGTGGTGTTTTGTGAAACACTGTCGACCCAGCACTAGCAGGATCACCTAGACAGACACCCTAATAAAACTATCTAAGCGCTTATTTAAATTCACATTCAGAATCGCTTTGAATTCTCATTAAATCACCAAGAACCACTTTGAAATATCAAATAATATGATTTTGTATCTAAATCACCTAGTCAACGTAATTTATGAACTACTAAAATGCCTTGATAAACACATTCACTATTTACAAATTTAATTTAAAGTCGACAAATTTATTCAAACGCTAAAAATTAATTGAGCTAAAATAACTAGTGTTAAATAACTATTTTTTAAGTAGAGAATAAAAAAAAATACTATGCTACTACTACCTTGTTTTTAGAAGGAAAAAAAATTAACCAAAATTAATAATGAAATTAATTTTTGTAAACATTGACTCCAACACCCTGTTTGCCGCACTGGTAACATGCATATCCGACATAGCCGACGACTCCACATTTCATATTTTACACCATTCCACGACACCATCACATAAGCAAATACTAACCCATCATTTTCCAACAAATCAATCAACTAGTCCATGATTAGAACACTAGACAACCACTCAAATCTGACCATAAAATGCGCTTTGTTGCTTCTTAAGATCCTCCTAAATTAATAATTTTTCCCCTTTGTGTCTCTATCTTTAAATAACCAAATCATGTATATGCACTAATAGAAGAATACAATCCAACATCCTCACCTTTTTAATGGGTGGATTGCGTTGAACAGACAACTTCTCTTCGAGATTATCATATAACATAATATTATCAAATAGGCAACACCTCCAAAAAAGGCACCTACAAAAATTAATAAATAAAACTGATTTACAAAATTCCAAAGATTTTTCCTCAATTTCCTCCAAATTACAATTACAACGGGAGGACCTGAGTGACAGACACATAACAATTGTAAGACTACGAACCTAACAAGACAGTTGCTCATTTTTCCCCTGCCATGTTCTCTTTTATTAATAAAATGAAAAACCACAAAAAAAAATAAAAAAATCCTCCCCATCTGAAATTTTACATAACACCACACTCAAAAACAGAGTTGCACAGACCACTTATACACAATAGTACACTAACAACATGATTAGCTCCTCTTTCCAAACAAAAAAAAAGTCTCCAGCTATTTGAACTTGATTGAGTTTTGGTCCTCTACCATCTTTTCTCTGCTTCCTGTATTAGTTCTCTCTTTTCTTTTTTAAATTTTTAGTTCAAAAATGGTTTATGCTACAGCAGAGATGCTGCAGCTTCTCCTATCTCTGTTAAGACAGTCAAAACCTTCGATCCTTACAGCAGCTGGTGTGTGACCAAATTTCTTTGGAACACAACCACGAGCTGAAGAAGAGGATGCCTCGGTAAATGGAATAAAATTCCCATTACCAAATTGCTCATCTTGGATTAGAGGGTTAGAGGCCCTGCTAGGAGGAGATCCAGAGTAAAATGGTGGTGATGATGCTTGGCCTCCGGATCTTTCCAGATAGCAATTTTCCTGCAAACAAATAAAAGAAAAATCTTTGGTTAGATTATTTGAACCCCATGAAAAAAAATGATGAAGAAGTTACTATCATCAAAAGGGTACATAAGCTTTGATCATGAATCATTATCATTAAAAATTGATTTAGAGCCTAATTGGCAAATACCCATAATCAATTCCTCCCAGTTGCACATATTCCAATATAAAGTCTAGCTGAGATTAATTTGAACACACATCCCAAATTATATTCAGTGGCCGAAAAAAAAAACTTTATCAAAATCAATTTTATCCAACTTTAAAATAAATGGATCTTTGAGGTATCACAAGAAAACAACTGATTTTACAAGTTATGTTTTTCAGGGAAATTCTTGTACTAGAAAAATCGAAACGGATGCATAACCTTTGATCATAAACATCTCCAAAACTTGATTTAGTGGATTATCACACAAGAAATCAACATTTTATATCATACAAATATGCTTGTTTCTCATGAAAATACTAGTACGAGGAAAAATACGAAGATTGTGTAAGACAGTAAACATTTTTTTCAAGTAATTTAATATTGTTTCCTAGCATACAACAAAAGATTACATAGGAAAGAACCTTGGGGAGGATGATGTCCAGAAGCTCTGCCCCAACTCCTGAATCTTCCACCTCAGGTTGGAAGCTGCTTATTTTTAGTGGACAAATACAAAAAAGTCATAATTTTTATAACCGATTTGCTTGAAAAACCAAAAAGAAAAAAGAACAGAGCATTACCTGATGATGGGGTGCCTCGAGGGTCTGATTTGTGTGTTGATGGAAGAGTGGTTTATGAGACCCAATCGGCGAGGTTTGGGGCAAATCACTGATTCCATCCTCGTCTCCTCACAGCTTGTCAAGGTGTTCTTCTCTTGGTACCCATAGTAGCTGTAGCTATTCATCTTTTCCTCTTTTTTTGTTCCCTCCCGAAAACCAAACCACAGATCTTAACAAGGAACACCTGCAATCACACAGTTCTTGTGACCTGAGAAGCCATGGAAAATTTCAACTAAACCCAATGAAACCATAGAAAAAAGAAAGATACCCATTTTCACAGTTTTATAAATCCCCAAGGGCTTCAAAAAAGTTTGAAACTTGATTGATAGCAAGCATGAAAAACACCCACCTTCTTCTCAGGTCCTTTATTTTTCAGCAGATGAAAACCCAAAAAGGCTTTAAATTTTGAGACTTTACAAGTAAATTTGAATAAAGAACACAAAAGAGTTGTTTCTTTATTTGTAAAGAGAGAAGAGAGTACCTGAGCTGCCAGCGACAGAGTCAGAGGGGACACCCCGAGAGGAGAAGAGGAAGAAGAAACAGAAGAGAGGAAAAATTGGGTAGCAGGGTGAGGGGATAAGAATAGAGAGACAGAGAGAGAAATGCTACAGTGGAGGCGGGTGCAGAGGCTGTGATGTAAGACCGCACTTGTGGAACATTAGTTGATGATTGAGATCTGGGATTGTGTACAGAGTCATGTGTCGTCCTGTGAGTAGTGAGAGAGAAAAAGGCGATGTGAATGTGATCCACACACACGTGGTGATGACTGATGCTACCTCTTTGTCAACATCTTTCTTTTGTTTTTTTTACCCGTCTGTTCTACAGTTGAAAACGTGTACGTATTTATTGGGCCTAAAAGCGGTTAGTTCATTTTTTTTATTTATAGGAAATATAAGAGAGAATTTTTTTCATTCCAAATCTAGGTATTTACTACCATGGACCACCTATCAAGTGCTTCATCGTGGATAATAAAGTTTAATTATTGGATTAATCTATCTCAATATGTAGTATTATGCATTTTATACACCTGATTATTTTTTGTCAACTCACAACTATTCATCGTCACCATCGATTTTTGGCAGCGAAAACACTTTTATCCTATCTCTTTCTCTCGTCTTCTTGTCCTCTTTCTCGGACTCTTTTCGCATCAACAAAGCATGATGGAAGGGTAGTTGTCAACGTCATCGACGGTGCCCTACTCTATTCTAGTATATTTAATCATCGATTGATCGAATGGCAAGCAACAGTGTCGTTCAACACTCTCTTTCTCTCTTCCTTCAGTGTTGTTTCATCATTTTTTCCTTTCAATGGTGCGTCTTGTCCTCACGATGTATTTTCATGTAACCCAAATTCTTAAGTCAAAGGGGAAGGCAAACAAAAAGCAAACGATGCAAAAAAGGAAGGTAGTCGGAGGAATTTTCCAATACGGATGGTGGGAGGAATTTTAGTTGCAGAAGCTACAATTACTTATTTTATGGGAAAGTCCACATTTCATTTTTCGTGCTAAAAAAATTGTTGCTCATATTGGACTAGGTGACATGATGAAGCCTCGTGGTGGGCAAATTTTTAATATCAATAATATCAGGAAAATTGATGCTCATCTAAATGGAGGGAGTGGTCGGAGGAAGATGGTGGGCGAATGGAGGAGAGAGAAAATGAAGGAGAAAAAGAAAGAGAGAGAAAAATATACAGTAGATGCATCATAACATTGTGTGGATGAGATAAATCTTATGGTGGATAAAAGGGATCCATTATAAATCACTTAAATGACCAGTTCACGCTAGCCTCCACCCCAAATCAAAGTTTCAATACAAGTAATAATCAAAGGACTGACTACGAGCATTAAATAGTGATGTCTTTACTAGAGTATGGACAACTTTGTTAGCTTTATCTCCTCTCAAAACTCACCATAGAATTTGTAATATCCGGAAGGATGTCTCTAAACAAAATTAATAGTTTGTTTAAAAAATATTATAAATAATTAAAAATAAAACATGTATAAATAAAATATGATAACTTCATCAATTCTTACTATTTTTAAAACATTTTTTTTATTTGAGTGTTAAAATCTTTACATTACAAGTATTACTACTAAAAGAGTTTCAGTTTCATTGTGAGCGCGGTAACGTTAACCGTGCCACAGCCCAAGATCCTATCCTTGAGCTCACATCACAACATATACAAATTAAAATAGATGTAGATCTCAATTATGCTTAACATTTGAAAATCAATTTTATTGAAAATAACTTTAACCCGTTTAAAAAACACACAGATGCTATGTATAATTTGTGCATTTTCTAAATTTATTGAAAATTTTATTGCACTTTCTCGTTACATTTTAATTTTAACACATATTTTAGTTTATATACAGGATACATATTTATTTATATAATTAGATTTCATAATAAATAAAGATTTGACATTGTACAAATTATATTATATTATAATTTATAATAAAAAATATTTTTAAACACATGAAATATTTTTGAATTTATAATCAAAAAATTAAAATAAGAAATAAATTTATTTTTAATTATTAATAATTTCTTTCAAAATAATATTATTTTATACACAACTTATTTAGAGATATAGATAAAAGAGAAGAAAAGAGAAAGAAAAAGATATTGAGATTATCTAATTAAACAAATGAAAAGTTAGGATTTTGTTCTACAAATTGTGTATTGTAATGTATATAATACCAAAATGTTTTCTAAAATGAATGTTTACATATGTTATTTTCAATAATTTTTGGACAAAAAATATTTAAATAAATTATGTTATAACAAATTTATTTTCAGTGAAATTTATTCATAGACAAGCTAATTAAGTCACTCACGTTTTAACAAAATAAGAGTGTTTAGATTTCATGCTAATTCATAAGATTTTGGTTATATTTAAGAAAATTAGATGAAGAACTAGTTGAAAATTAAACAGTTAACTAATAGCTAAAAAATTAACTTATTAAATTATATAAGTATTTAATAAAATTAGTTCTTGAAGTAGTTTTGAAAAGTGTAAAATAATATAAAATAATAAAATTATGATTTATTTAAAAATGAAAACTAAGAAATTGGATAAAAATGAAAAAAATATAAAAAATTAGAAATTAATATTTTAAAAAATGTTGCTTCAAGTAGTATTTTAAAAAAAACTGAAAGCTACTAAAAAAGATTGTTTACTTATTAATCAAATATTTTGTTGAACATATCCTTTAATTTTGTTTCAATTTATATTTACTATATTGTTATAAATGAAATCAGTTTAACTTTCCTTTGTAAAAAAAATCATTTTTATCATATTCACATTTTCATGGTACTTTTAGTCCACACTTATATTCAAAATTTTTTAATCCAAATATGTTCAAAGTCATATAAGCATCAAAGTCTTAGGGCTAGTTTGGTTGCAAATAAATGAATGAGAAGAGGAACCAAAGACACAAAAAGAGAAAGGAAAGACACATATCAAGATAGTTTGATTGAATTAATGTGCATAGAAATTTTTGAAAGAAATGTGTGGAATCCACACTTTTTTTTTCTCCTCTCTCATATGAGAAGATTGGAGAAAAAAATTACATTGTGCAATTGTTTTTATCATTTTGTTATCTGATGATCATTTAAAAGTCCTGTTTTAAAAACTTTAAAATAATTATTTATTTAATTTCAATATTTTTTTCATTATTTAATTATTTATCAACTAACCTTAATTCAAAAAATTTCATTTTATTATGATTATTTTTTTCAATCAAATCACTTCTATTTTCTCTTTATTTATTATTATTTTTTCTTTTATCACTTATTTTCTTCTCCCCTCTTTACAACCAAACAAACCCTTAATCCAAAGTCGGACTCGTATAAGAGCAACTTTAATGTAAGATCTTGAGCAAAGATCTTGAACTAAGTTCAAGATCTGATCTTCACTAGATCTCTCACTAAAGGAGGTAGAGAGATCTCCAACATGGAAAATGAGTTCTTGTGGAAGAACTCTTAAGATCTGCACATTGTTCAAAAAAGAATAAATTTTTTTTCTTTTTCTCTCTCCTTAAGATCTCAAAATGAGATCTACCACTAAAGAACAAAATGGAAGAGATCTTGAAAGATCTTAAATCCTACTTGACACTATAAAATCTACTAAAAAATGATCTAAGATCCCAATTTGAGATCTATCACTAAAGATGCTCTAAGAGTAGGATCCCATCAAGAAAAGCAGCTACATTATTTTACTTCTATACATGCATGTGGGGTCGATCATAATAAATCCACAAAGAGTCAACAAACAGTGCAACGAAAAGTGTGTCACCATGACACAGCTGGGACAAGTACATCCTCAATGGATTTAAATTTTAATTATTTTTTACCTCGTTAAAATTATAAGCTACTTTTGTGCTGTATTTCGCTTTAATTTAGTTAATTTTTCACATTTTTGTTAACCAATGGCATTTCATCCCTTTTCCAAACCTAAGTCAAACCAAAACAAAGTTCAAAGTTCAACAATGAAGGTCTTATGTGATTGGAAACAATGCTTAATATATATCCCATGTGCTATCTAACACTCAGGAAGAAAGAAAAATATAGATACTAATATGTTATAGGAAGAGAGATAGAAAAATAATAATAAGGTATTTAAAATAAAATAGTATTTATATATCATTATGCAATTAATAAAGAAATAAAAAAAATTGGGGGCGCATCAAAGCAAAGCATAAATATATCAATGTAGACATCAGATTCAAAGATATAAAGTCATCCATATCTATATATTCCATTATAAAGTGGGAATGATAAATATATAGCATTTTGAATTTGAGCAACGGAAGGTGCTCCTCCTAGGATCGAGAATGGTAAATGTGAGATCTCACCCTTTTAGACGTGTGACATCCCTTCAAAAGATTTAGCCTAAATTACAATTTTAATATCTCTTTAATTTTAATCCTGATTTTGGTTTCTTTCTTTATTTTAATTTATTTTTGTAATTTTAATCTTTCTATTTTAACAACTATGTAATTTTGATCAAATATTTAATTTTGCATATTCTTTATTTTGCACAAAGGAAGAATAAAATTGCCAAAAAAAATAACAAAAATAATGAATTAAAAATGATTTTACTTTACTTATATATTTTAAATAAATATATATTATGGGGTTGTTTGGTAAGAGAAAAATATAGGAAAAATAGTTTTAAAATTTGTGGAGTCTATTGTACTATTTTTACTCATCTCATTATTTCTCTACATTTCTCAGCTTATCTCTTCTCTATTTTACTTCAATCAAATACTTCTAATTTTCACTATATTTCTCACCTATTTCTATTTATTTTGTTTATTTTCACATATTCTATTTCTTTTCTCTATACCAAATAGAGCATTAGTAATTAAGGAGGTGCAATTTTAGATTAATGACATGAGCTTCGCTTGGTGAAAAACAAAGGGTGGGAACTAAGGAAAACGCTTAGAAAAATGAAAAGGAAAGGTGATGATGGAGATACATTTAATTTACCAATTCGCATAGATGCATGACACCAATTGAAATTGAGAGGCAGTTGAGCAAGGCTGAGCATTGCTGATGGAGGTGGTAGCACCTACGGAGACTTTGATACTCAAGTAATTGGAAATTCTAGCAAAATAATAGTATAATAAGGGTGGTTTACCCTGAAGCTAGCTAGAGCCAATTACCAACTCTAATTTGGCATGGCAATTGGACAAATTAGGAATAGGTTTAGCTGTCTTTGTTCCATCCCGCCAAAGGCATTGAGGTTAAGTTTAGGAGAGGTTAGTATAAAATGTATAAACCTAATCCTATTTCTGTCAAGTTTTATGGGACTTGGGAGAAATCCACGAAAAACATGAATCACACTTTTTAAAAATTTATTTTACTTATATATTTTAAATAAATATATTATATTATTAATGTGTCTTAATTCAAATAATATATAACAATTAATAAACCATAAAGTTCCAAAAAAATAGGAATTAAATTATATTTTAATTGACTTTATTATTTAATCACTATAATTTAAATTATTTAACTATTAAAATAATTAATTAGGAAATGACTAGGATTAATTTTGCAATCATCTCAAAGCACTTGATGTAACAAGACAACAATTGATGTGATGCGGGTGTATGGACTATGGAAATTTTGAGGAGACATTACTGCTTTAATGTAATGGGACATATCTTGTAATGTGTATTTGCATTGGATTTATTAGATGGGAAAAGGTAATCTTAAGACATCTTAGAAATAATTTGAAGTAGTTTATGGTGTATTAATTCAAGATTATGTAATATGAAAATTGAAATACATTAATTAATTTGAGGTACACAACTAAAAATAAAATATTAATATTTTAATATGTACTTATTTTAAACACTCTATTAATAATTTTTATTTCTGTTCATCTCTCTTTCTATCACAATATCATCTATTATATATATATATATATATATATATATATATATATATTCTCCTTTTCACTCTCTTTTTAGGAGTCCAATAACTTTTGGATGCAAAAAAAATCTTTTTTCTTTTAAATATAAAATTCAAGATGAACCTGCGATTTTTTAAGAAAAATAAATAAATCTGATTTAGTAACTTAGTTTTGAGGAGTGATGCCTCTAGAGTTAAGCCTTTGCGAGAGACCATGCCAGGTAACTTGCATGCACTATTTATCTCTCCTCCAATGTCTTATTCCAAATTGAAAGTTCCCAGCACACTTTTTCAAACTACAATATTAAAAAAGAGTGGAGGGAAAGAAAGGATAGAAAGTAACAAGGCCAAACTGATATAATAATTCTTCATAAATCAGCATCCCAATCTCTTTGCCTAGAGTATAATTAGATGGCTTTCACCTTCAATTTCGTGAATTGATTAACCAACAACAGATACTGATGAGCCAAGTCAATCAACCTAATAAAGAATATCAAGAATATAATACCAGACGTTTGAAATTTCATTTAACTCGATGTTTAAGACATCCATGTAGCTTTTGATCAAACAACAAAACCACAATTATACAATCAACAATTACAAGTCATCTAGAAAGTCATATATGCATATTTAACCGTGGCAAAATTGGATTAAAAATAGCTCTCTTCTAGCACATATTCAACGCAGCAAGCTCTAAACGCAAATTGAAATCCATAACAAATTAAGTTTGCTGCCTCAAAAAAAGAGTATATTGCCTGGAAACTACAACGTACCATTTCAGAAATCAAACTAGCTAACAGTATTAGGTTGTTGAGAGAAATTAATGAACACAACAAATTTTCTAGATCAAACATGACGTTATTAGTTATCACAATTAGATTTGGATATTGTCCGTCACTAATATGGAAGATACATGCACCATACAACATTAAAAAGAAAACATCGTGGGATAGGGAATCTCTGAATTGAGGCGGTGCTGGGTGTGAATCGAGAACCAATACCACTTTACATTTTCCAATAAGTCCAACACGTTACGCAGGGTTTACAGATCACAAATCAAAGCCGTCCACTAAATACTAGTTATATCCAACGTTAGATATTAGCGGTGAACCGATATACCACTTGATGAAGCGGTGTATACGTTGGGTGCTACCAATATTTGTGGGCATGCACGCAGCTTGGACCAGAGCTTTGGTATCTCGTGTGGGTTCATTTTAAGATGCCTTGTGACTTGTGACTATGTTCCTCCACCCCACACGAAACAAAGATGAAAGATGCCGCAGAAAAGAAAATTATTATGAAAGAGATCGAAGACCAATAACAACATACATACCACATATTATTTGAGGAAAAAAATAAAAAAAAGGAGGGCTCTTAATTTTCCTTTTTCGATTGAAATCAAAATGACAAAATTAACGTGTATCTTATCAATTATATATGCTGGTTAATTAAAAATTTATAAAATCTGCATGCTATGTACGATTGAAAATGCATATATATTTTTCTTATACATAAGAATCAAACAGAAGTATGTGAGAGTTTACAATAACATAATCATTCTGTGCAAACAATTAAGTTAGATTCACTTGATGAAAAATGCATATATATAAAAGAATTATACATAAAATAAAATAATAACTTGTAACAAAAATAAAATAATAGCTGGTTTATAAAAACTATTAAACAACTTTATCAGCTCAGTACATGAATCGAATATGCATATATAATATTTTCGGTCAAAAAGGTCTAATTCAATTGATTTATCAGAGTCTATGAATTGTTATAAATACACTTGACACTGTCTTTAATTTTTAATGATAAAAATATATAATATCTTTATCTACAAATCATTAAAAATTTATCAAACCTACTAATAACTTTATTAGCCCAGTACATGAACCAGACATGCATAATATTTTTATCTACAGATTAATTATTATAATACATTTTTTAAGTATAATATTTTAGATATTTTTCATATTGTTTTTTAATTAAAACTGAAATTTAACTTCAATAATTGATATTAATCTTTATTATAAAATTTATTAAGGTATTATTTTAATTTTAATAAAAAACTAATTCAAGATACAACGACAAATAAAGTTTTGTTGTTATTATAATTTGCATATGGTAAAATGTATCTTAAAAAGAGATTTTTTTTTCAAACATTCGTCAGAATGGATTCTGCTTGGTCTCATAAATGCTAGTTGGTTTTCGACCTTTTTCTGTACAACCAGAACAAATAACAATCACTACATAATTAATTGGTGAAACTAAACTAATTCATTTTTTATTTATTTGAAAGAATAAAAAATATATACTTAAAAGTTTACGATATCTAACAGATATTGTTTGATGAATTGAATTGAATCCGTTAATCTAATCTCGGTAATCTGCATAAAGATCTCAAAAGTAAAAAATAAATAAATCTTTCGCATGTTCGTCACCATGGATTTTACTTTGTCTCATAAATGCTGGTTTAATTTGATTTGGGATCTTTTTCAGTGCATTCACATCGAATCACTGGACACCGATCACATCATAATTAACGGATGGAAATCATTTGTAACACAAAACTCTTCATTCAATTTTTTTTTTTGGAATAATGTCAGTGAACAAGTTGTGCTCCTTTATATGTTCCTTTTAAAATATCATGTTTAGGTGTGTATTGAGCTCATAGCAGCAATTAGTTTATTCAACATTTCTATATATATATATATATATATATATATATATATATATATATATACACACACACACGAATAAATATCATTCTATTTTTTTTAGTATTAGTGTGTTAACGAATTATATTATTTATGTATTTTAAGATAATTTCTAATTATAACTTACTAACATCTACATATTTTTATTTTTTAGTATGTATCTGTCAATAAGTTATATCATTAGTATATTTTAAGATGATTTCTAATTATAACTTGTTAATGCTTTCATAAGTGTGTAAGTTAATAAATTTTATGTGGGTATATATATATATATATGTGTGGAGGGGGGGGGGGGGGGGGGCGAGCGTGCATCCATGAGTAATATTTTAAGTATAAAATTAATAAATTACTAAAAATACTATTTTTTACAATTGAATTGAAAAGTCATTCTTAAATTATCTAGACATTAAAAAAATGATCAGCATGATTTCTTGATAATATTATATTTAAATGAAGATGAACAAAGCAACAACACGGGATGATCAATCTAATCCATAGGCCATAGCATAATATTGTAAAAAAATATTAGCAGTAGTTCATATGAGTCAAAGACAACTATAAAGAAAATTGTTTAATACTTCATATGTGCAAGATGAAATTCAGAGTGACAATTATTTTGTTTTAGATGATAATATAATTAACCCATTTTTTTCCATCACTAAATTACGCTGCCCAAGTGTACATAACTTTGGGGCTCTAGCAAGTATTCCACGAATTTTAATTAGGAAATGCCTTTTGCATGGGAGTAATTAACATTTGAGAAAGAAAAGTCAGTACCATTTGCACTGATTCAAACAGTAAACTCAAGTAATATCTAAGAGCACCATTTACAAAAAAAATTAACAATTAAATTAATAGTTAAATAATAAAATGTCAAAAATATATGAGGACATTTCGCAAAAGAGACATGATTTATTCTATTTTGTAGTCAAAGAACTTGAATGTCAATATACAATTTTGAATACTCCTAAAAATTCTTATCGTTAATTTCTTATAAAGTATTGTATGCTGCTGTAAATTTAATTTTACAAGTAACCTGTAGACAGTTAGGCCTGCCATTGGTTCGTATTATTTTCTCTATTTATTTCTCCGAGACTATGGTTTTATTCAACTTTCATGTGTAGCACAGTTGCAGCCTTGTTCATTCTTCTTTTGATTCAGCTCAAATCAAACGCAGATACTTGATTTGGCTCTGATCTTTTACCTTCAAAATGCATCAACAACATAAACATTTATCTTTATCTCTTTTCTCTGAATTTTAGGCTCCACAATCAACATGTTTTTTTAATTTTGATTTGCAGGGTCGCTCCATTTTCTTTAATCTAACTTTACAGAAGCGTGTTGTGCATATTCCTCTTGTGCAGTTCAGTATTAATCATCACCCAGTCACCAAATTATACCATCTGGAGGGGTCAATGTGAGGGGAAGAAAAGTGGGGTGGAATAATCTCTTTGAAGTTTCCCTTCCATGATTCCCACTTTGCTCATCTTCTCCTCACACCAGTGCAACTGCTCTTCACTTAATTCATTCATTCTTAAAACCCTTGACACCACTTTTAGGTCTATGAGTGCCATCAAAATATCCATATCCTTTTCCACCTTTAACTTTCTCTTCCTCAAGCATTTCCCTGCATGGTTAAGATCCTTAACCTTCACCCTCTTCTGTAGATTAGGTGGAGACAAAGACACGTGTTAGGAAATTAAATTAAAAACAAGTGATCTAGAAAGAATTGAAGGAAGATTAAATTTGGAACTTGCCTTTTGATTAACCTTCTTCATTAGTCGGAGCAGTGTTGGATCAACTGTGCCTCTTTGTTTTCTCCTAAAGTAGGCTGCAAGGATCTGACAGGGTTTCTCTTTATCATTCTTCAGAAAATTCATGAATGTCTTGATCCCGTCCTCCATTATCTTTAGAAATGAAGCTGATGATATTTTGCATTGAAAACCACCATCCTTCTGATCCTCCTCTAAATCTTTTCAATAATCAAGAAAAATATTTTTTCATAATAATGCTCTATACTCAATTTCAGGGCAATGATTTTGCGCATCTTTTTCCTTGTTAAACCACAACAATACATTATTTTTCCAGCATATATTTGATTTGAGAAAATGTTTTCTATATTTTTAATTACAAAAACATCATCTGATTTATCTTTTTGTTTTGTGTTTTCGAAATTTTGTTTAGGAAACAGAGAAAAGAGAAAAATGAAAACAGAATCGATGGCCATATAAGAATTGTAAAAATGTAACATTTACACTAAATAATGATGTACAAATAGAGTTGTTTTTAAAAGTCAGGTTCTTTTTTACCAACAACACTAATTATACACTATGCACTCCAAGTCCATGAACAATGATTTAATTAAATTAAGGTTTCTACCTAAAAAATGATTTAATTAAGGTTGGGTTGTTACATTACATGGGTTTAAGTTTGATCTTATACATGAGAGTTGAGACATGAGTGTAGAGGGAGAAAAAGTAACCTCCATACCTTGATATTCTGGCACTAGGAGCAATTTTGGCGCCAAAAGCCTCATCCTAGCAAAGATCTCAGGTCTCCTGCCATGCTCATAAGGCTCATTCTCAATGTATCTCTGTAACAAAACCTGAAATTGCTGGAATTGCTGAGCAACGCTTGCAGAACAACCGGTATCATGATCTTGGCGTGGGGCATGTTTAGAACGAAAATTTTTGTAGTTCCAACTAAGGGCTTCCCATGTTAAACAAATTTGTGCAACATATGTAGCCTCTAATTCACGATATGGGTAGTGACCAACCTCAGCGGGCTTTTTATTCACATTTTGAAACTTGTACACAATACGCTCTGACATTGATCTTGGAGACATTTGGATGGACCTTAATGACTCTGAAAATTGGTTTGCCAATGTGTAACAAAATAATCTACACTTATAATAAGGCACAAGGAATTGGAAAAAGGGTGGTTACCAGTTTCATGAAGTTTCTGTGCACTAATTCTGTCTAGGATTGCCATCTCTTCATCATATTTTTGGAACAATGTGTATGATTCCCACTTGGGGCAACTTCTTCTTGATGAAGAAGAAAATGCGTCTTCCGTATCAGAATCCCTGCCAATGATGGAGCTCTTCCATTTAGAGGACTCATCATCCCTCTCTTCAATCATTAACTTCTTACTCTGCAATTGGGTAGAAGCAAAAACAAAGAATCTCTCATCCCTTCCAAGGTTTGTCTCTTGCACCTTCTTGTTTTTAATAATTTCAATGCTAACATGATCGTCTGCAGAAAGTAATTAATATCAGACAGTTGAACTAGGACTCAAGGAGTAATGGTGTATGTGACTAGTTCACAACTGAATTCACAAATGACTATAATCCTAGCTCAACCACTAAAACTGGCCTATGAGATGAAGGTAGATTCCTGGCTTATATATGGTATTAAATTTGGCCACATCTAATGTGGGGTTTCTACCACATCCTTATGCTAAAGATTGAAT
The DNA here is from genome assembly GCA_013407115.1 of Glycine latifolia. Lineage (NCBI taxonomy): Eukaryota > Viridiplantae > Streptophyta > Magnoliopsida > Fabales > Fabaceae > Glycine > Glycine latifolia. The sequence continues at coordinate 30,922,510 of CM023945.1, forward strand.
ACTTCAACGTAAAGTTCGAAAGATTGGACATCTGGGTGATCTGATAACATATAACGGCCTGATAATGGATGGTCTAATAGTCCAAACAACAATAACTAAGATAGAGTCTGATATCTTTTTAAAATTTGAGTTTGAGCCTAATTCAACCAAAACATTAGCTCAAAAAGGAAGAGTTGTCTCCTCACATATATACATGTCACTTATGAATGGATTTTCAATATATAATATAGAATTGAATGCAATATTAGTTATAATGTGAGATACCGTCACGGTTTTTGTTTCTTTTGTATGCGGTGAGGTTGATGTGAGAGGTGGTCCTTCTTTCAACCTGGGCAGAATCAGCATCTCTTGCTGGAAAGTCTACTTGAACCGTTTCTGCTTCTTCATTGTCTAAGTCAGAAACTTGTGGTAAATTATGGAGAGACAACGTTTCAGAATAATGCTTTTCTTCTGACTCTTCATTCAAGCTCTCCTCGGGGCTTATGAATTCTTCTGAATAAGATTGAGTCCTCTTATGCCCCTCATTGTGCAGAAACACACGAGTCTCCTTGCCACAAGTGACTTCTAATCTCTCAGTAGAATCAACACAAGAATACCCTTCTTGAGTTTCTTCTTCTTCATCCTCGGTATACACATATTCATATTCTTGATCCCTGCAACAAACAAAGTAAGATTCTGGAGGCAAAAAAAAACACACACAAAAAAAATTAAAAAGTGAAGAAACTAGTAGAGAAATGGACAAGACCTTTGGATTAAGGGGAATCTGCCTTTGAAGGTTAAGAAGGTGACAAGGAAAACGGCAGAGGAGAAGAGAATGAGGAAGAGAAGCTGGAAAGGGCTAGAGACATTGTAGAAGAGTTTAACAAGTGCTTCTTCTTTGGGACATAGCGGCATTTTCTTTGTGCTGGCTCCAAAGTGAGCTTCTGAGGACTCCACCACTAAGCAAAGCAACTCCTTTAAGTGCCCTTCAGATGCTTTTGTAATGTGTATCCTTCTTGGTCAACAATAACATTGTCTGAACTGAAATGTCAAAATCTCTGATATCCCCAACTGGTTCATGTCTGTTATAAGCCCTAAGCACCAAGGACAAACCTGTCGTGAAGCTCACATAGTTTGAATCGTGGCTTCACTCTTACAATAAAGATCTACAAGCCTTCTAGTAGGAGCATGCAATTCATAATGTAATTTTATTAGAGAAGGACACTAGTCATCATTTTCTATAATTCAGAAATGAACTTTCAGTTGTATGAGGTATACATTTCTATCATAATTTTTTGCTTTTGATTTGATAGTCCAAACTTGATTCAGAAAGTAAGGTGCCTCATGGTCCTTCTATGATTCAATAACAGTGCTAATAACATACTCTTTTCTAATGCACTCTTTTTTATTTATTATAATTTAGGTAAATTTTATTTACTGATTTGAAAATGAGACCCATCAAAGAAGATATGAGATTTACATGAATTTCATCAAATAAAAATTTATTGGAAGAGTGTTAAACAGTATAATGTTAGCATTTCTCGTAATATCATTGGCTTGGAGTGAGAATTTAATTTACATTTACATGTGCAAGCTATTACGTAACTTTTCGGGACTGTAATTTTTTCTTTTTAATATGTATAAACTAACGCAAGGAGAATCATTTTAATGCTACTTTTCATGGAAAAAGTACATCTAAGTCATGTTTTGTAGTGTGTATTTAACGCAGAAATTCCCAGTCTAATAGGGTCCCTTTTCCTATAAGAACAAAAAGCAAAAAAGAAGAGACTAAAACCAAGCCACACGCATAGGTAGACAAATATGAAGGGCACTTTACTAAAGATCGAATTACATTACATGACATTCTTCGAGGAGAAGTTGAACTAATACATTGTTTAAGTGAATAGATTATGCGTATTAACTCAGGGTGCACGTATAATAAGGTCTTGTTTCTGAGTTCTGATTCTTCCGATTCCAAAACAGGAAAGTTTTTTTTTTTTTTTATAATCTTTTATATTTCCAGGCTTTAGTGTATGCCTTACCTATTGATGGAATAAAGATCCATTTGGAAAAGATAGTGTTGGCTGTGTCATGTGCGAATTCTTGTGGCAATCCTCTTTATTGATCCTTGTCTTTAACGTGGTTACTAAGATTGCAGGTTGTAGAACAGATGTTGTCCACAAAAATAAATTATATGATTATTAGTTAGAGTTTATCCAACTTATTTGTTGCTCTGTGCAACTTGATGTATACATTCAAATGAAAAGAAGGTTCAGTTGCATAGTAGAGAAAATCTCTTTTGAGTTCAAATCAATCGATCCCATTCAACCTTGAGAAATTAATTGATATATAATCTAATAATGAACCATGGATTAAGCTATATAGTCTAAGAATTGAGACTTCAGGCCATGATCATTATATTTTTTTAATGTCTTTCTTCGTTATATAAATCATTATATTTGGTATTGATGTTTTTCTATTTAGAATTTAAATTATTAACAAATTATTTATTCAATTAAAAAAGTTATAATAAGTATTTAAAAGATTTTTTTTATCAAAATGTTATACTTTTTTCAATTAATTATCAAAATGGATAGATTTAAAAAAAATTTAGAGAACTTGGCCCGTGCTTTGCACCGGCAGTAAAAGCAAAACAGCCGTGAGTTGTATTTTAAAATGCAAAAGAAAAATAAAAGATGAGAAGGTAGCATATCATAACACGTGATTGAATGCAATTGACGGTTGAACAGATTTATAATAATTATTAATTACGAAAATGAATAAGTCGTCTTTGAAAAACATTTTTTTATATAAAAATTAAAGAAACCATTTTTCAAAACACATTTTGACATTTTCAATTTCTTATTTTATTTATTTATAGAAAATTATTGATGACTAAAATTCACCACAAATTACTTATATAGTTATCACAAGATGAAATATTTATCTATTTTTTACTTAACAAAAAATTTATAACATGTAAATTATCTTTATAATCATTATTATTATTTTTATTATGATCATTACAACCATAATCATTATAATTATTATTAGTTTCATTATTGTTATTATCATTATTATTGTCTCTATTATTACATGATAACAAAAAAATATATAATTGTCACAACAACACAACAATGATTAATTACAATAATCATGTGGTGATAATGAGTTAACAATAATGATTAAAATATTTTAAGATGTGATAATTAATATTTTTTATACATTTAAGTTTTGTTTATTTTTTTTATATGTATTTTTATTTGATAAATATTTTAGAGATTTAATAATCACATTAAATTTTAAAAAAATAAAACAACATTCTTATATTTTATATATATATATATATATATATATATATATATATAT